>JAENPR010001402.1:0-161560 GCA_018135685.1 Themeda triandra | reverse complement strand
GCGTGGCGAAATATCCGGTTTTGATTTAGCAATTCAGAACATCACAAGAAACACACTGGAACATCGCGAGAAACTCGCCGGAACATCGCATAAAACACACCAGAACCCCTGTTTTCAACCCACAAAATAGATGGCTAAGATTTAGCATTTCTCTAAAAGAACCATAGCCAAGGAGTTTAGATGTTTCAAGAAGTCTAGAAATGAATAATAGCTTTGACATAAACTTGAACGGTCCTTATGCAGAAATGTCTCGAAAATTTGTTTTTTTTTTTTGACTAATGAACGTGAGAAACGAACCGGCTATGCTATGGCAGGTTGACTCGAAGTTGCAGTTGGAGTCAAGTCAACCTGTCATTATGGCTGAAGCAGTGAACTGTACACTTAAACCAGGGAACAATGTGGTCCATTTAATCAGGATAAATACTTTTTTTTTACCGTTTCAAATTACACGTTCAGAAACGATCATCAAGTAGGAATTAACAATAAGCCACTATAAACTATACCAATCAATATATTCAGCTGAGACAAATACAACCGCGATCTGTACACTCTGACAATAGCACATAACTGACAAAAGAACAAAGAACAATAGGCACAAATCTAATCTGATTCTGCAAAGCAAGATGAACTAATTCATCACCGGAGTTGTTGCTGCAATCATCACCTGGATGCCCTGGATTGGAAGAGATCCAACCGAGCCTTGGCTTCCGGCAGCAGTGCCTCAACGCGCAGGTCCTGCGCCATGTGTGCCTGCTTCGACGCCCACAGGAGAACGGCGAGCACCCCGGCCTGCGCGAGCTCCTCGTTCTCCGGGACATGGAGCGCAATGTAGATGAGCAATATGAGCGCCTCGATCTGCAGCTGGTCTCCGAGGTACACTAGCTGGACGAGGTGCCGCGCCCCGCCGGCGTCCACGATGGCCTTGCAGTGGTTTACGTGCAGGTGGTTCTCGGTGCAGGCGAACTTGGTGAGCGCGACCACGGCCTCCTTCATCACCGGAATCTCGCGGTCGTCGAGCAGCTCCACCAGCGGGCCGATCACGCGCGTCTCGCTCGCGGTGAATGTGCGGGACAAGCAGCCCAGGGCAGTGACGCACGGGAGCAGAAGGCCGTCGTCGTCCCCCTTGCGTACGATGCGGAGGAGCTGCTCCACGACGGCCTTGGCTGCCGTGGCGCTGGGCTTGAACGCGGACTGCCGCAGCGCCAGGTTGTGCTCGGCGACGCGGGTGATCTCCATGATCGCCATCGCGGAGTAGAACTGCAGTTCCGTTCCGGCGCCGCCGTCGTTGCTCTCGAGGAGCCTGGCGAAGCAGAGGAGCGCGCGAGACTCTGTGATGCTCTTGCAGACTCCCGCATGGCCGCGCGCAAGCATCCACAGAGCCTTGGCCGCCATGGCCTTCATCTTCGCCTTGGTGGCCGGGTCCTCGGCCTCGCGCGATCCGCGGCCACTTGAACCGTTTGAGCTCAGCTGGGACCTTGCACCTGGCGGCATGACTCCGTTCGTCGTCGTGTTGGTCGCCGCCATCGCGGATTGCACCACCGATTGCATCTGGTTCGCTCTTGGTTGATTGCCATTGGTTGAGGAACCAGGCTCGCCTTGGCGCACGCTTCGCGATTTGGCAAGCACAACGGAGTGAAGATTGTCAAGCGGCGGCATGGCCGCCGCTGCCGCAGTAGCGGTGGTGTTCCGGGAGCCGTTCACACCACCCACAGAATACCTGCTGTGCTCCTTGATGGTTCCGGAGGCGAGGTGGGTGACGAGATGCCGGACGGCGTTGGTCTGCGCGAACAGCTCCTGGCACTTGGGGCTATGGCGCGCTAGCGACGCGATGGCGTCCGCCACCGCGGCCTGCACGCTCAAGGGCGGCTCCTTGAGCGCGGCGGCGAAGACGGAGCACACCCCGGAGTGGAGAAGCCTCTCCACGCTGTCCTCGTCGCGGCAGAGGAGGCCGAGCGCCGTGGCCGCGTTCTCCTGCCCTTCGTCAGTGCCTTCCTTGAGCAGCTTGACGAGCGGCGCGACGCCGTCCTCCTCGACGATGTACTTGGCGAAGTGGGAGCTTTCGCGGGCGAGGGAGGCGAGCGTTGCAGCCGCATCGGCCCGCGCGGTGAGCCCGCCGGTGTGGAGGCGCGCGATGTTGTTCCAGACCATGCCGAGCATGGGCTCGTTCTGCGCGATGTTGGGGAGCCCCCGGAGGTCGCCGTCGTCGTCCTCCTGCGGGGAGGAGATGCGGATGAGCCAGGCGATGTCCTCGAGCGCGGTGTCGAGCAGGGCGAGCATGCGCGGGACCCCCGACACCGGGTTGAGCGTGAAGAAGCGGCGGAGGCGGGAGTGGCTCTGGAAGCAGCGCCCCGCCATGCCCGCGGCCTTGTGGAGCGCCCGCTCCGTGTCCGCCATGACGCGCGCGGCGGGGCGCTCGTACAGCTCGGCCCGCGCCGCCTGCCGCAGCAGCTCGGCGAGCTGCTTGGCGCGGGCCCGCAGCTCCGTGCAGTCCGTCCGGAGGCACTGGTACCCCGCCTGCTGCGCCACCTGGTCCGCGAGCTGGATGGGCTTCGCCAGCATCGCCTTCGCCCCCTCCCCCATCCTCGATTGGCGGCGAGGGGCAGGCAAATTTCGGGCGGAGAACGGGCGTCTGGGCAATCGGCAGGGCCCGATGCCTCGACCCCCCACGAAACGAGCTTTAAATCGGGCTCCTCCGCGGCGTTCGGCGGCGGGGAAATGCTAGGAAAAATCCCGCCACGAACGAACCGCGGCACGCCCAGGAGGGCAAAAGGGATAGGGGCGCCGGGCGCGTGGGTTCCTAAGCTGGTTGCTTGGCTTTGGTGTGGCCGGCGTGGTGACGGCTGACCACAGGCTGTGGCGTTGCCGTCTTCGGTTTCGTCCCTTGGCGAGCACGGGATGACGAGGAGCGCGGCGGCGGGGGAGGGTGGGTTTTAGGATCAGCAAGCAACCAAGCAAGCCAGTCAGTCGTGAGACCGGGTCGGTGGACCGGACGCGGTGGGCCATGTCGGACGGGCTGGCTAGCAGGCTGGTGATGGGCCCGCGCGGCGTTCCTTTGCTGCGAGCGGAGACAGACATGCCGCGGACGGAACGCGCTGTGGCGATGATGGTCGTGGCCGTTGCTGGTCCGCTGTTGCGTTCAACAGTTTGTTTCTCACGGTGGTGTCTGGTGTGACCTCGTGTCCCAGCTTTTGGCACCTGTTCTGGTTTCCTGGTTGCCTGCTTCCACCTTTTCTCGCCACAACCACAACCACTACGCGCGTCTGGCCGTGCTCACGCGAATGTGCGCCTCCACGCGGCCTATGGCGCGCCGTCGAGCGCCGCGGCAGACAGGTTGCCCGATCCCGACGATGGATGGACAGGGCGGCGAGGCGGCGGACGGATTAGCCGAGGAGGGGGCGGACAGTGGACGGTGCAGCCAAAGGCCCAAAGCCAAGTGGCGGCGCGTCAGTGCGTCACCGCCTCGCCGGCGCCGTGAAAGGCAGCGGGACTGCGGGAGGGATCACGTGCTGTCGCGACCACGCCGAGGGCGTGAGGCGGCGCTAAGCTGTCATTTGTCGCGACGCTCTACACCTCTACGGCGGCAACGGCTACCACTGCCAGTCTGGTTTCTGCAATTCTGCGTTTCCCCGTCAGGCTCTACACCTGGTTTCGGTTCACCGGCTCCATTTCACGACTTCGTGCTAGTCATCAGTCAATGCTATGCCAATGCCACCAGTCTACACCAGGCAACAGGTCATAAATTACACGAGGCGTTCTCTCAGTCCAACTAAAACGCGGTTGACCTGGTCAACTGTCGACGTCGACAGCAACGAAAGGTAGTCAGAGTGCAGCTGCTGACTGCTAAACTGGTGATACGTGGGTAACGCGACTGACCAGCATCGAGGCAGTGACCAAATCGCACCACCACACCGAACCGACCTCCATTTCAAGGCATGAACTAAAGCGACGCCACATGGACGAAACAAGTGAGCCGGCCTGGACGTAGAATTTGAGGTCCGAGTCTGACAGTCTGACTACGTGTGTTGTAGCAAGCCAGCACGAAAGGTGCTGTACTCTTGGGGGCAGTCTATCTGGTATCCAAGAGCTAATCTCGTATACCCATAATTTCAGGATTATGTATGAGAATAATATGAATTCTGGATTGTCATTGCTATTGCTGTTCGGTGATTACTCTATACTATGATGAGAATATGTATTCTGGATTGTCGTTGCATACCATTTTAATGCATTCGGGATCAAGCAGACGAACTGGACCTACTGGTCCCTGATTACTATTTATGGGGAAATAAATGATACGTACGTATATGCAATAATGATGAATGCACGCTTGCTGCTATGATTACAGACAATCTACAGTACGAGCGCCAGATATTCTTTCCTAAGCATTTTGCTGCCTGATTGCTTTTGTTTTATTTAGGGAAATTTGCTGCCTGATTGCTAACGTAGGGCTACGTGGCAGGATCCTGTGCTGCAGAAAATCCTACGTCTCGAGCCCGTCCTTTATTTTAGAGAGACAAGTATCATCAACCCTGAAAGCAATGTCTTGCTTGCCCGAATATGAATATAATAGTGGCGTCTAAACAACAACACGGGAACGCTAATCTCGGCCCATGCTAATAATCTTCGCAGACACAAGTCCATCTGAACAATCTGAAAAGGACGATGATGCTAAGTTGCTAACCAAAGCCAAATAATGGTCTGCTCAAAACAAAGTTCTCTCTCAAGAAGATACAACCAACTGAGCTACAGGCTCCAGGAATCAAGCGTGTCCGATCCGTTCGCCCAACAACCATCCGATGTCTTCACATCTAAAAACAACCATCCGATGTCGTTGTCGTGTGTCCTCTTTCAATTAATTCTGTGATTCCCGGGCCACAGATTCACGGTTAGCGCAAACGGCAAACTACGGCGGCGGCGCGCGCACGGTGGTTGTCTGGTTGAGGATTTTTTTTATCTGGCTGAGATTTCACGCGGCGCGACGTGGCCAGGAATTCACGCGGCAACAGATTGAACTTTCTGCTACGGGCCTGACAATTGGCGCGATCCCGATTTGCTTGAGCTGTGACAGGCTAAAAGGCGCTCGTCCAGGTGCCAGGGAATTTTCTTGGCGCACTACCTGAGTGCCTGACCGACAGGAACCGCACGGGTGGACGGGCGGCACATGCTGATGCCGCTCTGGATCGCGATCCGTTCGCGTGAAAAGGTTTTGCCGTGTTAAATTGTTTTGCAGCCGCCAGTAGGACTATGTGGTCATCACTCATCACCAGATGACCAGAGTCTAGCCGAACGTTTCGTCGTTAAAAAAACGAACGCCGAACGGTAGGTCGGTAGCGGAGCTGCGCAAGCCGCAAGGCGAATGAAGAAGAGCGAGGAGGAGGCGCCGAGCCGGAAGCCGGACGAATGTGGAGTGACAAAGTAAACATAACAGAGCGACGGGCCGGCCATTCAGCAACTCGCTCTAAAGTAAAGCACAAAAATTGGGCTGTAGTTGGGCCACATGATGCTTAGTCAGAAATAGTTGGGCTATATACGTCCTCTGTGCAACCCCTGAGCCATCATGCCAGCCCGATTTTTCCCACGGGAGGTAGCCCAGCACGGCCCACGGACTCATGGACAGCAGACGAGTGGTACTGGACCAGAGTGAGACGGACGCTGCTTCGCCGCGATCTTCGCCGCCGCCGCCGCCGATATGGCTCCGCCCTAGCTACAGTAGACGCGAACCAGCACCTTCCCGCAATGCACCGCCGCCCCAGTTCGTCCGCAAGGCCCCAATCTGCCCCGTCCCCAAATCTTGGAGCTCGCCCCCGTCTCCTGCTTTGGGCAGCTAGGCATCCTCGAGCAGTCGCCAGAATGCCTGCCGGTAAAGCGCGAAAGGGAGCGCGGCAAGCAGCTCCGGCGAGCGGCGTCGACCGCATCAGCGCCCTCCCGGACGAGCTCCTGCACCGGATCCTCGCCTTCCTCCCCGCGCAGCAGACCGTGCAGACCTGCGTGCTCGGCCGGCGTTGGCTCCGCCTCTGGAAGTGCGCCGCCGTCCTGCGCATAGTCGGCGCCGACGGGGACGCGCCGCTGCCCTTCGTGGACAGCCTTTTGCTCCTCCGTGGAAGCCTGCCTCTCGAGTCATTTGAGCTCAGGGTCGATGGCGCCGCCATTGACGTTCGCCGCGTGAGGCTCTGCGGCTCAGCTTCCACGGGAATTACCAAGTTTCGCTCTTGCTCCGGCGGGAGGAACCACCCCTTGCCTCCATGCACTTGACCAAACTAAAGCTTCGTGGCGTAGGATTCAAGGGTGACTTGCTTGACCTCTCGAGGTGTCCCGCGTTGCAAGATCTAGAGATTGAAGACTGCGCCTTCGCGGTTGTGGGAAGAATCTCATCCCAGTCCTTGAAGCATCTAAGAATCACAGGAGGGGTATTCAACCGGGGACCGAGCGATAGCTTGGTTGGTGAGCGCTCCAGGTGCGGAACGTCACCGGTCGCGAGTTCGAGCCTGCTCGGCGTGCGATTTTCCCATCGGAACAGTAAGTTTTCAAATAATCTGCAGCCTCTCACGCGTGGAGCCACAATGGTATAATGACGTGCCCGTCATCTACGGATTTTCCCGTGATCTCTACAAGGAACAGTAAGTTTCCATCGGGAACAGTAAGTTTTCAAATAATCTGCAGCCTCTCACGCGTGGAGCCACAATGGTATAATGACGTGCCCGTCATCTACGGATTTTCCCGTGATCTCTACAAGGAACAGTAAGTTTCCATCGGGAACAGTAAGTTTGCAAATAATCTGCAGCCTCTCACGCGTGGAGCCACAATGGTATAATGACGTGCCCGTCATCTACGGATTTTCCGGTGATCTCTACAAGGAACAGTAAGTTTCCATCGGGAACAGTAAGTTTGCAAATAATCTGCAGCCTCTCACGCGTGGAGCCACAATGGTATAATGACGTGCCCGTCATCTACGGATTTTCCGGTGATCTCTACAAGGACGCGGTTGTTAGTTCTGAGTGTAGTTGTAGGGCTGTTTGTACGCGTTTAGTGTGTGTGAGTGGGGTGTGAGTGTGTAGGGTGGCGTGCGTGTACGTGTATGAACAGATACTACAGCTGTACCCAGACGAGAGGCATAAAAAAAAAAAAAAGAGGGGTATTCAACCTGGTTCGTCCCCGAACCCGTATTCATGCCCCTAACCTCACTACGCTGCATCTACAAGTCATTTATGGCAAAACTCCTGTACTCGAGAGCATGCCCTTGTTGATTTCAGCACGTGTTGTAATCTTGGGGAAGTCTGACTGTTGCAGCCGCTCTAACTATGGGGACTGTGGTGAGGAGAGCTGTGAAAATTGCATACCAAACGACACTTCCCCCGTGCTTTTACATGGTCTATCACAAGCAAAGAATTTAGAGTTGGGTGCTAGAGATAATACGGTATGCTTACACCTCAAACCATCATGTTAACGTCCACCTTGTTTCAGACATCATGTTTACATTTGAAGATATAATCTAATGATCTATTTGATGCTCTCTGCCCAGTATATTTTCAGAAGGGATTTGAAATGCTGCCCTACTTTTACTCGATTAAAGTCTCTGCTGCTCAATGAGACCTGCTGTGTGCCTAATCTACAAGTGCTAGCATGTTTTCTTGAACATTCACCAGTTTTAGAGGAGCTTCGTCTTCTTCTATTTTACAAGGTAAACAATTTCAAAATGGGGAACTGTTGTATCATAGAACTTTATGTAGATTGTTTGTTGAGCTTGGTGAACTCTTTATGGTACTGCAGCTGCCCATACTTAATGTGATAATGAAAGGAAGGTTCAATCCAAAGGAGCTACCACCTACTATATCTGCACACCTTAAGAAAGTGGAACTCACATGTGGAGCGGTTGACGAAAGAGTTGTTCGAGTTATGAAGTTCCTGAGTGAATTTAACATCAGTAAGTTAGCTAGTGTCTAGCAACACTCTCATCCCTTTTTTTTCTGTTGCTTGGTTAAAATATGGGGAAAATCAAAGTGGCAAGCAATGAGGATAAAGCAGTGATTTGGCTATGCCAAGTTATTCTGGGAATGGAAATCTTGCACTGCATTCTGCCATATTGGTGATGGAAAGCAGAAAGTACCATTTGAGTATGGGTAAATTAAGTTGGCAAACAACAAAGAAACTCTAAATTAAATTGGCAAAAAATGATTTGGGTGTATACCAAGTTATTGTGGAAATGAAAATCGCACACCACAATTTTGTGATGGGAAGTGGAAAATACCATTTGATCGATTTTATTCACAAGTATCTGTACACATAGACTCACTTGCCATGCTTCCATAGTACAATTGCTTACCTCTGTATGTGGGAGAACTTCTTTATGAAAGTGAATGAACTCAGCTAGAGAGAGAAAATGTGTGCACTACTTTTTGTGGCAAAGCAGTAGTATGTGTTAATTATTTCTCATCATAACACAAATATGTGCATATGTCTGTAATTCCGAAATTGTTCTAATTGTTACTTTTAAAAGTTCACTTTATAATCCCCTGTTTGTTCATTGTGAGTCTCAGTCTCTCCCCCTTCCCTCCCTCCCTCACTCATTCATACTTACTAGGGTGTGAGTGTCTTAGTAGAATATTCTCATATATTTCCCATATTGTTTCATTTATTTCTATTGTTGGGTTAACCAATATCATACTTTGGAACCCTTGAATCTGTTTTCACAAAGTTGTGCCAAGTGTTGTTTGAATAGTTATGAGAGTAGAAAAGTTCTATGTAAGGATGCAAATAGACAATAATGCGATACCCAAATCCATTTCCATTTGGCTACTTAATTTCACAGCTTTGCTATCCACCTGATCATTTAGGATTCTGCATAAAGGGCTCTCTGCCTCTAATGAATATCTTGATTTTCACGGTAGTAGTGTTTGTAGTGAAGTTGTTACTTCAAAACTAATGAAATGCTGCCTCCATCTATAAATATGTATGTAGTATATATAATATAAAATAACTTATAGATTGATC
Source organism: Themeda triandra (assembly GCA_018135685.1). Taxonomy (NCBI): domain Eukaryota; kingdom Viridiplantae; phylum Streptophyta; class Magnoliopsida; order Poales; family Poaceae; genus Themeda; species Themeda triandra. Next base: position 152,572 of record JAENPR010001402.1, on the reverse strand, counting down.
AGTATTTCTACAATTATGTGCAAATATATTTTATTTAAAAGGACTCAAAGTTGTATGTCATTCTCCACCTTTCTTAATTACTAGCCTGTGTTGCCTGGGATCCCCCTTTCCTTCTTAATTACTACTAGCTTAGCTTCTCCTATGAATCCTTGCAACCTCTCTGCTGTTATCAATTAATCTAGCATACATAAGAATGTTTATGCTCTATCTAAAAACAAAAAAAAATAATAATACCGTGGTATTTATTTAGTTCAAATTCAAAGTTCCATGTCAAGATTTCCAATGTCCAGAAAATGTTATGCCCTTGAATGCTGGAAGTAATTTGTTAAAGATCCTACTGTAGCTACATTTTAGTTGTTCATAACTCTAGCTTTGGAATATTCCAGTTTGTTACAGTTTAGTCAAGGGAATTTTTCATAAACTACTCTTTTCTTTTATCGCATCTTTCCTTGTATTTTTTACTTCTCAATAATTTGTCAGATGATACCCCTTGGCACTTACTATGCTTTCAATTTGTGCAGGTTTTAGTTTCACGGAAGAGAAGCTTAAAGCTGAAGACTGATCTTCTGCAACTTAGTTACATTAGGAAACTAAGAGCCACTGACAACTGATATCACTAAGAATGCTGCCTTCTTCCTGTGGGATTGTTTCAAGTTCCTCACTTGCTGTACCAAGATTATGTACTTGGACCTGATAAGTTTGATCCGGGCAAGCAGTTATCTGCCAATTGAGTAAGCATGTTGCCTTTTATCTCTAGAATCATTTCCCAGTTCTACCTGTGTAATGCCAACTTAAGAGTCAGTGATTAGTTTAGTTGTTCCTATTATCTTGCTGGAGCCGGTTTGCCATGCTATGCTGTTTCTTGCAAACATTCCACTATTCCAGAGCAGCTTGCTCAAGGTGGCTTAGCTGTTCATTTCCTGGTAGTACTAGGCTCTTGTCACTTTTACCTCTGTTTTTGTGTGCCCAGAAAAGGGCTATTAATACAAGTAGTACTAGGCTTGGTATGGTCAAGAAAAAATTGTGGTCAGTTTCAGAAATAGTACTGAAATTTTTAAAGGGCCATGAATGCAAGTAGCACTAGGCTTGGAACTTAGGAAACTATCAGGAATTCATTTTAAAGCACCAGATTCTGCTAATACATAGATAGAGAAATCTACACATTATTTAGGTAACGAAAGGCTTTTACAGAAGATAAAATGCAATTCTTTCAAACAAGTAAATTTAGGAAAGGAGCAAATCATGGATCAACAAAAACTAGACTATGGATTTGTATACTGATGGCAACTCAAAGTAAAACCACATGACTTTGGACAATTGCAGTATTTTCATTTTTCTCATTTGTTTGAAGTCCAATTAAAAGCCTGTTACTAAGCCAAATTACATCTCAGCTGCTAAGTTCGCGTAATATAATAAATTTCATAGGCTTAAAACTCTGTGCATTGGAAATAGGCATTTTGAACTATTAGTTTATTATATTTATTGTAGGAGTGGATGCTGTGAGCAAAAAGAAGTTAATCAATTTTCGGGTCAATGAAGTTGAGCCTGTAAAAAGATAATAAAACAGTAGGAACTGAAAGGTTTTAGATAAGAAGGGCTCTTGTCAAGAACAGCCTAGAGGAAGTAGATTAATCAGTGATAGTTTGCCAGATCAGCACCAAAATATAGGAATCGAATTTATCTATTGATTTTTTCCATGCTAACATTTCCATTAAATAGCACAAGCTTGTAGATCAATTGTGAGTTATAGTTATAGCTGTATGCCATGGTCTACAGGTGGCAAACGTAGGCTCCACTGCACCTGTATGCTGTACATGGTAAAGTTTAAAATGAAGGGTAAATTCTTTATTTGGCAATGTCGAATCTCCTATGATCGGAGAGAAGTTTATAAATATCTCTCGTAATAGCAATGTTACAGAACTCTTTACACAATTGAATGATATATATAACCCCTGTCATAATTTATTGTTTAGAAACAAATTGGGTGAAGTTATTAGCATGTTTTAGAATATATGAAAACACCCCTTGCACAAAGGACCATGGAATGTAAGTGGCTACTATATAACTTACAATTTCAGAAAATTAAGTCGCTCAGTGCTAGTATCATGGTTGTAGAGACATGATCACATAAATTAGAAATCAGAGCATTTACAGGCAATTTATTGTGTAGGCAGGTGAGAATTTCTACTAGGCATATTTCTAGTTCCGTTTGAAAGTCAAGAATAAGGGGTGGGGGAGGAATGGAGAGATTTGGAAATCTGGACGGAAATTTCATCGAACTAGCTCCACCTCCAGTAATAGAGTTATTGTGAATCTAAAGTGAAAAACGGCTTTACTAAAAAAGAAGTGGAGCTCTAAAAGTGTTAATGCTCACCTTGTTATGATGAATTAAGTCATAACTGTTAGTGTTTTAGGATCACTAGGAGTGAAACCAGTGGGACATTTCTCTGTGATTTGGTGTAAGACAGCGGCACACCATCGAGTGGTGCACGAACACAGAGAAAGAGAAGGAGAGAGAGAGGATATACTGACGGGGTCATCGCTGTGGTGGAGATGGTGCCGGACGTCTTGGCGGCGGTGTCGACGTCGAGGTGGTGCAGGGGGCGACGGTGAAGATGCCGGTGGCGCTTCCCGTCGCTGGCAGCACCTCCCTCTGGATCGGATTAGGGCAAGGGATGTGGGGTGGCGGCTGCTGTAGTGAACCTCGTGACTAGAGCCAGTGGCCCCCACCTCCTCTTATAGGCACCGTGCGACGGGCCCACCAGCCAAGTCTTTGATCGGGCTCCCCGATCGGGGGCGATCAAAGGCCCGACTCGGTCGTTGGACCGAGTCGGGAGGAGATCAACTAACATTCTCCCCCTTGATCTCAACATATACCTTACTTTGGACATTTTCACTTTTACACATTCCATCACAAATTAATGCATAGAACCGCTTCATCGTCACGGTCAATTGCCAATAGAATTCACAACTACAATACATATCTCCGTTCCGAAATAAGTTCTTTAACTTTTGGGCCGTTTATTGTCCGGAAAACATAGGCTATACCATAAACCCATGTCGACTGTGTGTTCTCTAAACACACTGGGTGGTAAGCCTTTGGTAAGCAGATCTGCAAGTACTTTCTTATTACTTTTATGTTCAATACTTTGAATATGATTCCGGACTTTCTCCTTTACAACGTAAATCTTTATGTCAACGTGTTTGGCATCACATTTGACTCGTTGTCTTAGGAGCGAACAACTTAAATGGTTATTGCTGTTGTGCACCATCATCAACTCCGGGTATAAGTTATCTTAATCATTTTGCCTGTCCCGTAGCCTTGTTACATGCTATACCTTAACTTTGCATCACTGATGATACAAAATAGTTCTTTGTTGGAGCTTTTCCACAATAAAACTCCAACTGCGAGTGTTTAGAATGTGGATTTCTATACACATCTCGCCATAAACAAACATTTTTACCCACAACGAGAGTACATACTCTTTCTTACTTAGCATGAGGCCAACATTCTTTACTCCATTCCAGTGATCTATATCCGGACCGGTCTTTGCCAAAATAACCCGGATATGTGAACTGTGTTAGGGTAATGTCATACTTGCATTCTTTAGGCTTCCAACAGTTTGAAGCATATGGTACCATAATCATTTGAGCTATTTCATATCGATTCTTGGAACATTATAGTTCTCAAATCCATTACCCTTAACTATAGGAACAGCGTAGATTTTCACACTTGCATACTTTATTTCTTTAGAATCTTTTCTAAGTATGCCGATGCGATAGTCCTAATACCCCTTTTCTTTTATCACGGTGAATTTCAATTCAATTCGTATAATAAGATTCATTTCACCGAGAATATTTCTATTGAACCTTGAGGACAAGAACTTCTCCTATAGTAGATTGACATCATTACTAGCAAGTAAGATGTCATCCTCATATATAGGATTTGGAAATGAATTTCCCATTCTATAACTTTGCACAAAAGCAATTGTCCCCTCATTCTCTTTAAAACCCAAACTTTCTAATTCAAATCAACTATGATAGTTGACTTCTTTAGGCGACATCCCTTATGCTCTTTTGCTTTCGACAAACTCTAAGGTTGTGCCGTAATCAATTCCTTACAAATCCCTATTGGGAAATGCCGTCATTACTTTCATCATAACGTATCGCTAACACATATTGTAGTGCATTCTTTTGCTTTGCGTAAAACTTTCAATTCAAGACATGCTATATATATCTTCACATATTTCCTTTGGAGTCACATATTTTGTCTTGTAAACCCATTACGGCTACTGTTTTGGCTCCATTAGGAATTACTTATGAATCCCAACCATCGTTGGTAATCTTTGATTTTATTTTTAGCATGCTTAGCTCATTGCCATTTAGACAAGCGAGTGCTTTCATAGCTTCTTCTTTGAGATGGTATTACCCTCCATTTGAATTTCACCATGTCTCTCATTTGGGGTCGTTGTTGCCAAGGTTATTGCCAAAATGCAATTGATTCTATAGTCTCCTATATCATAGGATACGTATCTTCATACCATGCTCCCCTGTTACTCCATCTTCTACAAAGATAGTGTATCTTCAAACTTTCTTATTTGGGTTTATTATGTATACCTCATATGGCGCTTAAAGCACTATCTTGGTATTTCTTATCTTTTCATTTTCTTTTGGGGTATCATTATTATGACCGTTGTACTCCCTCAACGATCATATTCATACTTTATAGATCACATTTACTCTAAAATTCAAACTATACAATGGGGAGTATCTTTCAATCGTCTTTATCAATTACCTTTCCCGATTTATATCGATTTCTCCCCCTCGAAATATGGCATAAACTTTGTTGCCATACTTTCGAAAACATTCATAACTTTTAGAAATGAGGAAACATTTATCACTTTACTTCATCCACATGATCGAGTCATGCAAAACAAAGTTATTTCTAAAATCTTTTTGGGAGTACATTTTCTCATTCCACTTCATGAACTCAACGATTCCTTTAATACTTTTGCAAGTTACACTTGCATGTCATTCTTTTCTTCAGGTTCATCTCGTAACTTTCGATCTCCTTAAACTCATTGAGTGCTTAATGACTATGACACAATGGAAGTGCACGGTCAACACTAAAGCACACGAGTCATCGTAACTTTCTCCCCCGTGCGGATGAGTACTATGCCAAACTTCACCTACTATGCGGATTTGATCAACATTTGCACTATGTTAACTTTACCCCGCCATGGGGTTGCTTTGTCAACCTTTTCTTGCTATGCGAGATAATTCCCTTTAAGGGATATAAGTGCCATAATGGCTCTCAGGGCATATTCAATCATCAGAATAAAAAAAAATATTCCGAATACTTTGTACCACATATCACATACATGGTTAATCCGACGTTGGTCAAATTAGACATGTATATGACTTATTACAACTCTTATCATAGGGTGCTTAGAACTGAAGATTAATTTATTCTTTATAAAAGGAGCACATAAAATACATTTGTTAAAATAAAACATAAAAACACTTATTAAACTAAACTCTTCTTTTCTTATGTCATATCCCTGAAAAACTTTTCTTTTCCAATTATTCTTTGAAGAGAACATTATCCCTTAAACAATTGGCTTTCTTTCTTACAAAACTTGCCCTTAGGCCTTTCATCATCTCGAGTCACAAGTACCCAACTTATTTCTTTCGCCTTCAAGAATGAAAGCATGAAGATCCTTTGTCTAAAAGGTATTCAACAATAATAAACAATAATGAGCATGAAAATAACCCTACGTTGGTCCGGTTAAAACATACTCATTAAACTTTTAATCTTTCTTTTGTATTCTAAATCACCGATGGGTAGAAATAGAACAAAACATCATCCTTTTATATTAATTCCACATCACCGTTGGGCGTAAATGGAATTAAGATTTGAAAAACTCAATAATCTTATAACATTCTTCAAATTAAACTCTCCCGTTGGTTCGAGTTTAATTAGAAGATAATCATTGACATTGCAGCGGAAACATGTAAAATACAATTCTTTATCTTTATGTATTCTCTGAAAATTGGTCACTTTGATGCAAAATATATCGAGGAATAAACTTTAAGCTCATAATTAAACTTATAATATTGCTATCATCAACGTTGGTCAGAAAATAACAATATTATAATTTAACTTTATCAATAAACCACATGTTCCTCCAATTAAAATTTAAACTTTAACTTTGCAGCGGAAAACGTGACAATTTCTCAATTGTTCTTCTTTAGAATTTGGCCCGAAGGCCTACTTTTGTCGGCAAGCCAGCCTGTTCGCGCGTGGCAAGCGACCCATCTCCCCCCCGCGCGCGAGCACTCTAGCGGCGGGAGCATTGCATCGATAAAATTATCAATAACATCATAATATTGCTATTAATCAACGTTGGTCGAATAATAACAATATTACAATAATCTATAAAATTATCCATTTTCAAAATTAAATTCTCCCGTTGGTTCGAATTTAATAATAAAAATGACAACAACTTTAAATACGCAAATGGAAGCTTTAATATTCACATAATCATTTTCCGAAACTTTAAGAGTACTTTGTCTTGTTCTCACGAACAAAATTATCGTTGGATAAAATTTGTACGAAATTGGTATCAAATTTCAATTTAAATTGAGCAAAATATGCATCAAAACCGCTTTCCGGAAAAGAAAAACCATAATTTTTTACTTTTACTTTGCCCCCGGCCATTTCGGCCCAAGGCTGGCGCGGCCCATGGCCTCCGGCGCGCACCGGCGCGCTCCGCGGCCCGGCTCGGCCCGCGGCTTTGCCCTTTTTTTTTTATTTGACCTGTGGCCAAAACAACGGCCCGAGGCCTTCTTATGCCGCGGCCCAGCAGCGCTACAGCTCCGGGCTCCCCGCGTTCCAGGCCGCAACCTGGGCCTGGGCCGGGAATTCTGTTGCCCGCATGGGCCAAAAGAGGCCCGGCCAATCTCGACCATCCGTCGCGATCCGACGGTCATCCTTCATTTTCGGAGGGACAAAACCGGACTCCACCGTCTCTCCCCGAAACCCTAAAATCATTTCGCTTCCCCGTTCTCTGTCCTTCACGGTAGCAAGCGGCCGCAGCCGAACCAGCGAAGCGGCTCCCCCATGGCGGAAGAGAGAGGCAAGGCGGAGTGGAGGTAGCCCGGCGGTGGAGATTGCTCCGGTGGCTCCCCCGCCGCGCCGACGCCTCTCCCCGTCTTCTCTATTTCCCCTCCCCCTTCTTTTCTCTTTCCATCTCGGATCGACAGCCATGGTGACCGGAGGAAATGGCGGCGCCGCCGCGGGCCCCCTCGCCGGAGTGCGCGCTCCCCGTTGGGTGAACATGCCTCCGTCGAGTGGCCTCGCGTCGGCTCCCCGTGCCCGCGTGCGGGCCGGGTCGTGCGGCGGCAAGGCTCGCTGCGCCCGCATTATGCGGTCTCCGCGTCGCGGCCGAACGCCGGCGGCCGGCGGTTTCTTCTTCCCGCACGGCGGGGGGTGGACAGAGGTCCGGGTAGGTTCCCCGTGGTTCCCTTTATCCTCTCCGCCCTCATCTTCTTCTTTGGATTAGGGTTAGGGTTCGACCTTGTCTCTTCCCCTCCCACGATCTGTTCGTTTAGGGGTAGGGTTCGTGCTTTCGGATCAAAACCGATCCCTTTCATCCCCAAAACTGGATCCACTCTCTAGTATAGGCGTCTGATACCATTGTTAGTGTTTTAGGATCACTAGGAGTGAAACCAAGTGGGACATTTCTCCGTGATTTGGTGTAAGACGGCGGCACACCATCGAGTGGTGCACGAACACGAGAAAGAGAAGGAGAGAGGGAGAGAGAGAGGATATCTTGACGGGGTCATCGCTGTGGTGGAGATGGTGCCGGACGTCTTGGCGGCGGTGTCGACGTCGAGGTGGTGCGAGGGGGCGACGGTGAAGATGCCGGTGGCGCTTCCCGTCGGCGGCAAAGACCTCCTCCTGGATCGGATTAGGGCAAGGGATGTGGGGTGGCGGCTGCTTTGTAGTGAACCTCGTGACTAGAGCCGTGGCCCCCACCTCTCTCTATAGGCAAGACCGTGCGACAGGGCCCACCAGCCTGGGCCAAGTCTTTGACGGGCTCCCCCGATCGAGGGGCGAAAGCCCCGACTCGGTCGTTGGACCGAGTCGAGGAGATCAACTAACAATAACAAGATAAATAATATTTATTAAAACTTTTTAAAATAAGACGAACAGTAAACAAGAATCATAAAAGTCAAAGATGTGTAATTTTTTGTGAGGCGGAGGGAGTATATCTAAAAATATTTTTAGATCAGATTACTTTTTAAATTAAAAATCTGAGTATAACTGGGTATTATACTCTTTATTTTGGGTTGGATAATTGGATATCGATATTTTAGGGCACGGGTATGCATGACCCCCATTACTTTCTCAATGGCGCCGCTACTTTCAAGCAATGTAGTTTCTATGGATAGAAAGAAGTGTTAGTGGGTAGTGGCCACACAAAGAACGATCCTTAAATCTTTGCTCCAAGAAAGCATGGCCTTGACGTGAAGCGAAGAAGAGTAGTAGAACATGTAGGTCCTGCTGCCCACGAATCCGGGAATCCATGATGGATAGCAGCCACCGAGGAGCCAAACACGTCTAGATTCTAGAAGGGTAGAAAAGTATGTGTCCGACATCAACCGATTTTGGTCCATCCATATTTTAAACTATTCCTTCCGATATTGGTTGATTTATTAGGATTGGGTCCACAGATTTGTTTGGATGGATGCAGACTCGGCACAAAATCAATGTCTAGTATCGTCCCTTGTGGGCTTCTGAAAATGAGGTGAGATGGTGAACGCTGAACTTCTAGATGGTAGTACTTCGGATCTGTGTAGTAGGGGTGTCGTGTCTTGTGACAGAGCATCAGCAGAACACTGTAACGGATTGGCCCTTGCCGCCGTGCGTGCGCGGCTGCTGCTCGTATTAAAGGAAAGAATTCAGGGCACAGGATCAGTTTTTCGTCACCAAATTAACAGCACACATCAGGGACGCAACACCGGCCATCAAACGGCACAATTCAGAGTACATGGCGTGGCGGCGACAAGCACAGCAATCAGATTGATTTGATGAATTTTTATACGATTATACCTTATTAATTTGTCGCTCGTGGAGCAACTTGGGAGATGGACGCAGTCCATTTTCGCAGTGGAAAACAAGCAACTCTGTCTCTTGAAATGTTCAGAATCCAGACACACAACACCATCAAACGGTACAATTCAGAGTACATGGCATGATGCTGACAAGCAGAGCCAATCAGATTGATTTGATGAGCTTTTATAAAATCATTAATATGTCGCACGTCGGCTCAGTGGAGCAACTTGGAAATGGACGCAGTCCTTTTTCCTAGTGGAAAACAAACAGTTCTGTCTCTTGAAATGTTCAGATTCCAGAAACAGCGAGACACGTCTGCATTCGCCAGGCAAGAAGAGTATGCAAAGACACTGACAGCTCACTCATCTTCCAATCTCGTCCACGCAACGAGAGATACCAATCGCTTTCTATTTCTTCTCATAGCTCGGCTGCATTATTGATGTGGCCATCAATCAACCTTATCTTTTCCATCGTGTAGGAGTATTAAAAGTTAATCTATCCTATCGGCTATCGCAATCTCACATGGCCACACCATACGTCTAGTCGTACATACCATACACATACACTACACATCCATGATCCAAAACAGAGGACGTCACACACCATCTATTTTGCTCATCTATTTTCCACTACACATCCATGATCGCTATGCTTTCTGGGAGCATATTTGCTAGGCCACAAATGAGTCCAGTGGCTGCGGAGATCTTCGCGTTCCCAACCAGTTGGAAGATTCTACGGACTGCGGCGGGCTGACGGAGACTGCGGGGCGCGCACCCGCCAGTCGCGGACGTCGAAGATCTTTGTTCACGAACACATGTTACCAGCACTGATCAGTCTCCCAGGTCCGGCGGGAGCGGTGCGCGGGGAACGAGGGCGAGCGTCCGAGAGCGACGGCGCGCGGCCCCGCTCCCGCGGCGGAGAGGAGGAGGCGACGGTCGTAGTCGGCGCGCTTGTCGGGATCGGAGAGCGTGGAGTAGGCCGCGTGGACGCGGATGAAGTCCTCGGCGGAGGAGGCGGAGACGGCGGCGTCCGGGTGCACGGCGAGCGCGAGGCGGCGGTACGCGGCCTTGATCTCCCGCGCGCTGGCGCCGGGGCGGAGGCCGAGGACGTCGTAGAAGGAGCTGGCCGCCGCCGCCGCGCGGCCCGGCGCCGCGGTGGCCGCGACGGTGGAGAAGGAGGCGGAGAGGGGCGGCGGCGCGTGGAGGCGCGGGGAGGGAGGTGGGGACGCGGCCGGGGAGCCCGAGGGCCGGAAGGCGAGGAAGCTCGGGGAGAGCGCGGGGCGCGGGGAGATCATGCTCGCTGCTGGTGGCGGAGCCGTGGGACGGGAGGAAGGATTGCTGGAGGAAGCAGGAAGTGGGATGCGGAGCGGAGAGGACGGAGCGAAGATTTTGAGAGGCGAGTTGGTGCTGCCGGCTCCCCCTGCCATTTTATCGCGCGCGCGTCGCTTTCCGCCGTGGGTTTGGGCGCCGGTAGTCAACGTTCTCTGTGGGCTGCTCGTATTGGCTGCTGCGCCTGCGCCTGCGCTGGAGGAGTTTTTTATTATTATTATTTTTTTTTTACTAGCTAAGTGCGTGCGTTCTTACGGGTTTAGATTTTTTAATATGTGCTTTGGAGTACTCAAAGCATAATACATTACAAAATGCAAGGAGTTCAAAAATATATTCTATGGTACATTTTCTATGAGCATCTTGTTTAAATATTCATCAATAAATCCTCGAAATACAAGAGCAATTGATCACAATGTACAAGTTGCTTACTTTACACTCAACATCACTGCCTATTTTACTTATTACTAAGGCTACCAAGGCTAAGCTTGAGCACTTGACTTTGCTAGTCATTAGAGATGTCATCTGAAAATGCATGAATGCCTCATCATTTACACATTTGTGAGATTAAAACTTGTATACAAGGAACATAATGGGGAACACAAATCTTAAATTGGTGCAAGTAGACAAAAGGAAATAGAGAATATACATTTGAGGTGGTACCCCATAAGTTGGGTCGTGTAGGAAATGACATGCCTAGCGAATTAGGCCTAATACACCTGTAACAAATTTTGATAAAAAATGAAGCTTACCTAGTGACAAAGCGAACAAAATAACTGCTACTATGAAAAAAGAAACTACAGAAATGGAAGCCCTTCTAAATTCATCACAGTTTTAAGCACTCTCAGGTTATCCAAAAAATCTAAGGAAACCTTTTGCAACAGAAAATCACCATACCTTCTACATATCGAGCAGCCAATACATGCTCACAGATTCCCTGCATTCCAAATATCACGATCTCCGTTGACTCCCTATCACCAATAGATTGATCCACTATGGGTGAAGAGAATCCTCATTTATAAAGTGTTAAATCCTACTACTAAAAAACCCATTTCCATTGAAGAACCCAAATCAGTCAGCATCACTAATCCTTCTCCATGCAAGATCACCGAGACCCTACAAAAATATGAAGCTAACCTCCATCACCGACTAATCCAATGATAGCAGCAGTTCCAAATCCTATAAAGTTCCAAATTCAATTGCCGATATGAATTGAGCCGTTTACCTTATTGGCATTGAACTCAAGGTAATTGTCCTGGAGCAGCTATCCCCATTCTCCTCCAAGCATGAATGGTTCCCCAGGTACATTCCTCATTAGTTACTGTACAGACCACACCGGGCTACCTCGGGGAATGGAACATACAATAACTTTCAAGATTGATAACATACGGGTTCCGGAAAATTAATATGCGAGTATCGAACAATCCCGCAAAATATGTAGATTTTACTAATACAAAGTCTAGTTCGACAAACCAAGAAAGCATGTATCCAGATCAAGAGCATACGTTTTTTCCAAGCATGTATCCAAATCAAGTGCATAGGTTTTTTTCGAAGCAAGGATTTCATCAAAAAAGTGTTTGCACTAAATCAAAGAAACCAAGATCATGAACAAGAGCTGATAGGCGAGGCACACATGACTATTAACATTACAGCACATGTTCAAGATATGAGATGATACTCCTTTTCATTGACTCTTCAATTAGTTTTCCACACAGGCAACATTTTCCATGAGACCCTTTTTTCTTAAGAATAGTTGCTTGCACGAGAATTCCTATGATATATACTCTTAAATTTCTGCAGCTTGTCTACAATTCAATAATAATTTATTTTGTTGGTGCACATAACACATACCATTTTTTGCCGTAAAGGTAGAGATACAACCAAGAATAAATTATCTTGTTGGGGCACATAACACTTTTTTTGTTTTGTAGTAAAGGTAGAGATACAATTCAGGAATAAATTAACTTGTTGGTGCACATAACACAAACCTTTTTTTTGTAGTAAAGCTAAAGATACAATTCAAGAATAAATTGTCTTGTTGGTGCACATAACACAAAGCATTTTTGCAGTAAAGGTAGAGATATTTGCAGAGCACTATACTAAAATCTTCAGGGACTCTTGTTTGTTACTACCGTCCTTTGTGCAGAAGAAAGTTGTACCACATTGCTCAAAAACTAAATGCCCAACATGACACAAGGTACTTGGCCTTGGACTGGATGGTTAAATGGGAAGAGCAAGACAGAAAAATTGGAACATCACATACAGGGCACATCTGCTAATTCACAGGATTTTTTAATTACAACATAGGTAAAGATACACATAATTGTCTTATAGCATATTAAGTTTATCAACTCGATTGGATACACAGAAGCAGCATGAGAAGTATTAGATTTGGAGGGCTTGAAGTAGTAGTGTGTCAATCAGACTGAAGGCCAAATCACATTGTGGTACCACAGTTGTTACTGCCTACTACTACTACTATACAAATGAGAAAGAAAATTCTGAATATAGACCTTCAGTATCAGCAGCATATCATGTCAAACTGCAGGTCATTGATGTCAGTTTTTTCACAAGCAATACTATATCTAAGCCGAGGACCGATGAAACAGAGTAGCAATTTCAGAAAATAGGTGCTCAAACAATGCGGAGGACATACCGATGTGAGAACAAGTGCCGTGGTCAGCGTCGGGGCATACGTCTTCACCGTCCGTGGCGGGGCGCGGTTGTAGCGGGGAGGAGGTCGGGCAGATCTACACCGTCTGCGGCGGGGCGCGGTCGCGGTGAGGGCGAGGAGGTCAAATGATTAGTAGTTTTCACTGACAAGCAATTCTGTACATACACGAAGCACACTAATCCCGGATTTTGTACTAAGAACAATACTCTTTTTTAATACCTTGTAAATGTAGAGATGAATACAGGAACTTCAGGGTTCAGTAATCACCTAGACTGATATTTATAATGTCTCGGCTACTCGGCTAGAGTTTACGGAAGTCCTTTACCTGCCCAATCTGGTTGACCTGGAAAAGCACACCAATTTAAATGAAGACATATATTTTACAGTGGAAAGTTATCTCTTAAGTTACAGTTGAGCAAAGTCATGTGTTCAGCACTGGAAGGAAGCAAAAAGGAGAAGAAAAAGATATAGCGCTTTACATCACATCCATTTATCCTAGCTGCTATTTTCAATCTAAAGAAATTATACTGAGCAACTATATATGTCAATATCAGAGTTCAGAGCAAGGCTGCCACATTCTACACCATAAACTACAAAGTGCAAATATCCATGTCTTTGTTATCACGGTAGAAGCAAATGTCAAAAGATAATACTCTCTTCACTCCTCAGTCATCAAAAGATGATATTTGCACTAATTATCCAGTTCTAGCATCGTCTATTGATGACCAGAAAAAATAGTAAATGAATAAATGGTTACCTTCATCAACAGAGCATTGCAAACCTTTTCTTGCCAATAGCCTCTGATATACGTTTTGCGTGTCCTGCGTGGGTGGAAAAGGTGTGCAGTAAGATAAAATAAGAAAAGATGGTTAAAAAGGTTCCCTTGCAGTTTAAGTATCTGCATTGTCAACTTTAATGCCCTGTAATTAGAGGTATTAAATTTATATCCCCTTCAAATATACATGCTTTATTATAAATGTGTATTCTGTTCTTTCTATGTTATGAATATGCAATTCATTCTTTTTTTTTGGAAACAGAATATGCAATTGTTTCTAGCTGATGAATATGAAGGCAACAGCTGCACATCCATTTCCCCACACCCACGTATTGCTGGCTGGCGCAGCACAAGCAAGTGCGCGGTGTGATTGGAGCCAGGCGCACGAACAGGAACAGCCTTGCCAAGAACAGGAAGCCTACATGGTCAAGCAGGAAAAGGCCGGCCCCAAAAATCGTGTGAAGCTCGACCAAAACTCCATGATTGGCTTCAAATTTTGCACAGAGGGTCACAATGGAGTTGGTAAGCTATCCCGAAAGAATCATCGGTTCAATTCAAGCTCAAACTATAGGAAATCCAGATCGCGTGAAAGAACTCAAAAAAAATCCACAAAACAAAATCGATTCCGGGCCGGAGGAGGGCGGATCCCGGCCCGAGAATCACGGCTCGTGGAAGGACGCCGAGGAGATGGATGCTGCCATACCTGTTGGGCGCTCGTTGCGGCCCGAGCGGGGCGCGAGTGTGGTGAAGAAACTGCTGGCGCTCGATACTCCGCGTCCTTCGATGCACGAGCTGGAGATTGGGCCGCGGTTGCGGCCGGAGATAGTGGATGCACCTGTTGCCCTCAACGCGTCGCTGCCGCGCGCGACGACGGCGGCGACGGGGAGCGAGCGCGATCCGGTGCCCTCGGCGACGGCCGGCGGCGAGCTGCGAGGCACGGGCGAGGAGGGACCCGTTGCCCTTGACGACGGGCGGCGGCACGATGTGCGTGCTGCGACGATGGAGAGGCCGGGGAGCGGGCGGCGGTTCCAGGCTTCCAGCACAGCGAAGGCAAGCGTCGTGGGCGGGGCGGGGCGGCGGTTCCGTCTCGCGCGGGGGCGGGCGTGTATTTAGCGGTGGATTAGTCGGAGGGCGGGCCGAAAGCGTGGATACGATGACTTTTGAGTCCTTTTAGTAGTAAGATTTTGGGAAGTCGAGGTCGAGGGACGGGAATCTCACAACTCACGGTGGTTGTGGTGCCACTGTGACATGGATGATGGACGGCTGTGATTCTGGAATTCTGAAAACCGTCTGCTGCAGGGCATGGAAATGGACGCATGGTCGGTCCGTCACTCCTCCCCGGCACTGAAAATTGAAATAATCGGAGGGACAAGAATGTCATTTTCAGCTAGCATCAACACGCCTCAAAAAAAAAAAAAAAAAAAAAAAAAAAAAAAAATCAGACTCCCAACTTGCTAACTTGCCATTTGGACGACGAGAGGAAGGGCTGAGGATGGGTCAATGTTAATAAAGTTTATAATAACAATGCAAACCCTTCCGCTGGAGGCTGGATCTGTCCCTGCTATAAGCCAAAATTTGATCAAGTTAGTCTCACCACAAGGAGCCACGCTGGTGATGAGTGTGGTTCATCAAGGACATACGTCCACGGAGGCCACGGACACTATTCGATCACCTCAACCCGCCACATGAATGAAGAGGTAATGTGAGAGCTCCTCCTCACCCACAGGGAAAGCGGTAGAGGCGCTGTGCAAGCCACGGTGTATGATCACCGGTGATTGCTAGGTAGCATGATTAGCAAGTAATAGCAATTGATCTCTTTGTACTAAGGTTAGGTAGCATGATTAGCAAGTAATAGCAATTGATCTCTTTCCACTAGGGAGAACATACTCGAGTATAACAGTATCCTCCTAGCATGTATTATTATTTCTCGTTTTAATATAAAAGATGTGCAAACCTTTTATGCATTAAAAAACACATTACTTTATTTTTTTTAAAAATAAACTAGAAAGTGCCATAGCCAGATAAATATGGCAAACAGGCCCTCCCTCAAAAAAAAAAAAACATGGCAAACAGGCCCAAGTAGGAACTAGGATCCTGCCCGGTTCCACTGGAGATAAACCATTCTTCTAGTTTGGCTCGTCCCTATCCGCTACCCTTCCCTCAAGTCTCAACTCTCCAAGCCGCGCGCCCGCGCCCTCGGTCGAAAGTCGAACTGTCCGCCGAGTAGAGATGCTCTCGTTGCGGCCACCCCGCACCACCTTCTCCCGCCCCTTGAGTTGGCCGAGACGGGGTCTCGGCGGAACTGGCACGCTGCACTATGTTAGCGCCGCCGCACCGGCGGCCGCTCTGGGGTCAGCTGCGCCTCCGGAGAGCGTCTCCTTCCCGATTCTGGTACGCATTCCGCTGGCCGCCTCCGATGTGCTGCAAACCTGTGTACCTGTTCGATGAAACGCTGCTATGAAGATTACTGGCTCAGTTTTTTTAGGGCGAGAATACTAGCTCTGTTGTTCTGCGCAATGGTTTGGCATACACTTACTTGCTCGATGTTATGCCACATCGGGGTTACCTGTTGTCTTGGGCCTCCCTGGTGGCTTGGACTGCCTTCTGGAGGGGACCAAAGGGTTCAAATCATTCTGGATTTGGATTCAGATGCGTCTTTTGCACTCTAGAATCTTCGGAAGATGATTCTGCATAGAACCTAATGCCTGACCAAATGTGCTCACCGCTGTACATTTTCAAGGACAGTATTGCCAGCCAGCAGTACATACTTTCTGGAAGCACGTACATGTGCTGTCCTCTTCACAAGCTAGATTTCTGGTTAGTTGGTGCATATTGGGTAAAACTATAAGTAGTTGGTCAAATATGAACCTGGCTTCCCTGGGTGCAAAGGTCGCTTCTTTGGCTATCGTGCATGCATCTATAATTTGCATAAAGCAAGTGCAAAGTTGCAAACATTCCTGATTTTTTTTCCTCAACGAAAGTCCTGCTCAACAATATCTTATGCTTATGAAAACTTTTCTGGGTCATTGGAAATATCAAAACTGTATAACAAATTTATGCAATCATAAAGAAAAGGAGTTGGAAAGGAAAATACATAAGCATACCCGATCAACTGTGCCCATTTGTAAGAGGTGGGCGACTTGTTTAATATTTTACATTGGAAGCTAATATCCACTGTTGCTTCATATTGTAACATTTCTATTCTCAAAACTTTTCAAAGATTCCTAGGTCTCACATTGAATAATGCTATGCTAAATGTCAATGTTTTATTTGAGCAGTTGGGTACAATTTTGATGTAGAATAGCTGTTCAGATTTCTTCTGTCTCCTTTTTTTTGGAGAACAGGAGTGGACAGGCCCCTACTGATTATATATGTTAAAACATAGGAGAACGTTTGAAAAAGAAGGCAAAAATACTATGTTGCTTAATTGAAGGGACCTGATCCTTTAGTTACTTGGTCTTTTCATTTGTTCCATTATTTAGGTGAATGGCTGCACTGGGAAAATGGGGTTATCTGTCGCTGAGGCTGCTGCTCTGAGGGGCCTTCACCTAGTCCCTGTTTCATTCAGTAGTAGAGAGAAGGTTGAAAAAACAATACAAGTTGGACAAACAGATATTCAGATATATGGTCCTTCTGCAAGAGAAGATGTTCTTTCATCTGTTGCTGGTGAATTCCCAGATGTCATTGTTGTGGACTACACAGCACCTGATTCTGTGAACTGTAAACAGTTTAACCTTGTTATTTTCTCACTATGCTATATAAAGTTCTTAGTACATGTTATGGTCACTTTTCCTTGCACAATCATGATATTGCAGTTTGAGAAATTCCAAGTCTTCTTGCTAGTTTGTGTTAATTACTAAACATGCTGTTATAACATCGTTCTTGCTATGCTCACACCGTATATTTAGGAATTTTTTACATTTCAGTTCTTACATGGAAGGATAACAACAATGATAAGAAAAATACATATTTTATGCTTGTCAGATTTCACGTAGAACATCTAGGAAGCTATCACATTTAGTTCATTATTGCTGAAAGGCTTGAACTCTTGCTTGGAAGCAAATTGCAGATTTTTTTTTTTTTTTTCTATCTTTTATATGAGTGTGCTCATTTTTTTTCTTGTTTTGAATACTCTATTTAATTAAGCACTATTCTACTCATTTGAAACAAAAAAATGAGACTCTTGCATTGTGCAGCTAATGCTGAGCTCTATTGCAAGCTTGGTTTGCCATTTGTGATGGGCACAACTGGTGGGAACAAGCATTTGCTCTACAAGACAGTTCAAGATTCAAAAAGTTATGCATTAATATCTCCACAGATGGGCAAACAGGTATGCTAAAAAGGAATTATCTATCTCAAATGAGTTTAACACTGTTAGTTTTCATTATTACACTTCAAATGTTGAAAACATGGACAATCTGTATATTTTCCTTTCATTCTTCAATCAGGTGGTTGCATTTGTTGCTGCAATGAAAATCATGGCCGAGCAGTTTCCAGGGGCCTTTTCAGGCTATCGTTTAGAGGTACAATTCCAACTTGAGTGTTTACATATGAATTAAAAGTTCAGAGTGGTGGTTCATTGTGTTTAAGGATTTAAACTTCTAGTGGACCAGCAATATATCATCTGTCAACCTTGACATATGTCTTGGGGAAGGATGCACAGTGATTTAAGCTTCTTTGCAGGTTCTTCAATCAATTGTCTGGCCTGAGACCTTAAAAGCTAAAATTTGATATGTGGTCATACCATCTGCCAATACCTGCAATTCTGAGTGTCAGGATTCCTTTTTTCCAGGTTTTAGAATCCCATCAAGCTGGCAAGCTGGACACTTCTGGTACAGCTAAAGAAGTCATTTCTTGTTTTGAGAAACTAGGTGTGCCATATGACATGAACCGGGTATGCTTTATCTATGCTTGTAAACTTTACTTTAAATTATTCATGTTATGAGAGAAAAACTGTTTGCGTTCTGGAAAACACATTAATGCAGTTAAAACTACCACAATATTTTCATGGATCGAGCTCTCTTCCTAGTAAATTTCTTTTGCTGTTCTCATGAACTCTTGACTATTCATTTTCAAATTGTCTGAAATACTTCCTCGGATTGTAAATATAAGCATCTAGGTTTGTCCTAAGTCAGACTTTGTAAAATCTGACCATCAAGTCTAAAATTTTGTATAAATTGTTGAAACAAGATGGACATTACTAGTTTCACCTTGAAAATACCTTTTAATACATATGCTCTTTTCACCTTTTTCAATGATAATATACCTTTATAGACGAAGTTAGAAAAGTTTGACTTAGGACAATTCTAGATAGACTTATATTTGTGATCGACGGAAGTAGCAATTATAGATGATAACTAAAGTTGTGGTAATATTCTTTTGATATGAGGCTAAATGGTTTAAATAATTCTAAGAAAAGCACTGTAGAATTTTACCAAAAAAGGGTGATTTCTTACAATGATAAGATGGAATTTAATTAGGGTATCTCTAACAATATATCTTATGTACATAATTGAATGAATCGTATTGTGTTACATGTTTTATCCTCAAAAGGAAACTGAAATCTTACTATGTGATGCTTATTACCTCCTGTGCTGACAGATGGTTAAGATTAGAGATCCTGAACAGCAGCTTGAGATGGTTGGTGTCCCTGAAGAACACATTCAAGGGCATGCATTCCATTTGTATCATCTTACTTCTCCTGATGACAGGTAATAACCGTTCTCCTGAAAACTGATGATACTGCCAATAAATTTATTATACTCAGTCATGGAAATTTTTAGTCTTGCTAATACATCAGAGCAATATCAAGCATGCCATTTTTTCATCTTTGTTGTTTTTTAATTGTGTTCTTGCAGTGTTTCATTCGAGTTCCAGCACAATATTTGTGGGCGTTCAATCTACGCTGAAGGAACTATTGATGCGGCAATATTTCTGCATAAGAAGGTAGGCTGATCGTTTTTTTAAAGTGGTGCTGCATTTCAGATACTGTTCTCTTACTCGTATTTCTTTAATTTAATGTAGGTACAATCAAAGGATTCTAAGAAAATATATAATATGGATGATGTCCTGCGAGAAGGATACATGCGATAAATCTACCGATTAGCTGCTCTAAGTAATATTCAACACAGTGCTTTTTTTTGTTAGTCTATGGGGTAGATATTAATAGAGGTTGCGTGTGAATTAAATAAAAATATTATGTACTAAGTTCTTCAAGTTTCTATCAAAATTAAAAGCACACGAAAAAGAGAATGTACATAAAAGGTATATAAGTTTATTTTTAAGGTCGAAGAGCGATCAACATAAGAGAAAACATAAAAGGTATATAAGTTGAAGTTTATTTTAGGGTCAAAGAGCAATCAACGTACTGAGCACATTCATGAACTACCATATTACACTCTCCTAACCTGTTGCATTCTAATCCTCTGGAATCTAGATAAATCTCCATCAGAGTTTGGTTTCATGAAGTTTGCACATTCATACCATTACCTGGATCAGTACATACTAGATAACATGGAACATGTGTTTCTATAATGACAGACTTTTGCAGCAGCTCTTCGGGTCAGAATCTTCCTGTTCTCACAATTCTCTCATACGGAGTTTTACATATGCAATTCAATCGTCTTGATGAGAGCTACGTAATCATTTGAGATCATCTCTAAAACCGGATCATCCGGTTTCAGAAACTGATCATCTCTATAACCGGATCATCCGGTTTCAGAAACTGGAAACCCCTGTTTTCCAAAACCGTCTACTCTACCATTTTTATGTCGCTAACATGAGTGTTGAAAAACAATACATTGGGTTGAATATGCGAGGTTCAATAGGGAAAATAACATGCTTCTGATCATAATTTAATATTCCCAACTTCCTGCACAGAGTTATACTAAATAATAAAAACAGTTCACCGGAAACTGCACAATGCAGTTCCGTTCAGCTATCTCCAATAGATAGAACACACTCTAAACTGACGACAACCCCATTGAACTAATTAACGTCACAGCCTTATTCCGAGGAAACTGCATAGCCTGCAAAAGCCAAATTCCATTTTCGCGATCGTTCGCGAGGTCACGTTCCGAGCGAACACTCCGACCGCCTCATTCTTTTCTTTTTTTGGCATGCAGCGGTGCCGTTCTGTTTCCTTTTCTGTACATCACACCCGAGTATCTGGTTCCAAATTATTTCCCCCACCCGCTTTCCCCATTCCTGGCCGCTGCACTACCGAGTACCGAAACGAAATGACGCATGGCGGTTTGAACGGCGCTGCACCGGCGCCCGGCCTCCTCTTCATCCTCTCCCCCATCGAACTCCTCCTCGAGGCGACCTCGCCGGTGGGATTCGATTTTGGGTGCGGTGTCGTCGGCTGGATCGGGCTTCGATTGGTTCAGTTCGTGGCAAGGTATTCCTCTCTCTCTCTCACGATTTCTCCATGATTTGCGTCAATGGTCTATTCGATTCTAGGTTTTCTAGGGTTTCTCTTTTCCCCGCTCCTGTTGATTTCCCCGCTACCTCGCTCCTCTGCTCCGGTGGGGTTCACCAGCGTTGGCCCTAACCCTAGATTGCGCGGCCGCCGTGATTTCCCCAGGCCCGACCATGGCCTTGTCAACGGCAACTCCCGTGCTAGCGTCGTGCCCCATCTGTGCGATTTTGATGGCCACCGTCCGCCTCTTCTCTTTTCCAGCACCCTCCCCTGCCCTATCTCTGTTGACAGTGGACGCTCTGTAGGTTACGATAGCTGCTTGGTGTTTGGGGTGGATGCGAATGCTGCTGTACGAAACAGGATCCCTGCACTAGTCCATTGGCGGAGTCACGTTCCCCACTCCTCCGTCTCTCGGCCCCAAGCATGGCAGCCAAGCTACTATCCCAACATGTGCAAATAGAAGTGAAGAAGCTGATTGAGACCTCACTCAAATATCTCTGAATATGTTCTCTATATCTCTAGATGCCTTCCCTCTTAATTTTACAATGTGTGGCCGTGGTTCCGAGGATCAAGTTTAATGATCTGTAGTTGTTGTGACCCTGTATGCTTCAGCGTTATTCATATTCTAGCGTGGTTGGTTTACTGGTCATTTTAATCAAAATCTAGCTAAGAGAATTCAGATGAATGCAGGGTTAAATACCATACCATCAAAGGATGTGATGTATTGAACTACTCTAATACTGGCATGCTGCTATACTACTTTGTGGCTAGGTCTCGTTAGGAGCTATGGCTACTAGGATTTAATTTTCAAGTTTTATATTTATCAAATATATGCAACTCTCGTCTATTAGATGTTACAGAATTACTGAAGGTCACATCCATAGGAATCAAGTTATAACGCACCAAAATCATTATGGAGTTTCAATTGATCAGTTTGTTCGGATCAATTCCTTCTAAATCTTGGTTCAGAGATGAGGAGGGAGGTCAATGCTGGGATCCTAGCAAAAATGACAGCATTTCTATCCAGAATCATTCACTTTTTAAAACCTGCATTGTTTGATTTGTATTTTAATGAGAAACCAGTGATGTATGTATATAGAGTTGTGGCTGTTTCCTGACAGCACAATGATCTATTCTATTTCTCTGAGTTGGTATGTACAGGAATAACACTTGTGTAAGTTGTATAGGATAAGGGAGTTGGTTGCTAAGTCATGTACATAACTTCTTGTTTTGTATGAATACTAATGAATTTGTTAGGTTGTATAACTTAGTTTGACCACTAACTTAGAATCATAAGTTAAGACTGCTACCTTTTACTAAGACTTAATTAAGTTGTACATGATAAAGACTTTAGGTAAACTCTAGCAAAATTCTAGTTTTTTTGTATGAACCCACTTTTGGATAAGTTATGTTAGTATGGATAAGTTATTTCTTTTTGAGTTGTAACTTATCACAAGTTAGTATGGATAAATTAGTATGGATAACATAGTATGCCTAAGTTAGTATGCCTAACTTAAAATAGATAAGTTAGTATGCCTAGGTTAGTATGTCTAAGTTAGTATGCCTAAGTTTGTATGGTTAAGTTAGTATGAATAAGTTTGCATAAGTTTTTATGGATAAGTTAGCATGTATAATTTGTATAAATATGTTAGCATAAGGTAATATGGATAATTAAGTTTGCTCAAGTTATTATCGATAATTAATTAATTTTCAAGTTTCATGCTAATGCAAAGCCTATTCTTGAGGATTTGACTTACTATTTATGCACTGATGAGGACAATGAAATATTGTTGCCTGCAATACGTCAGATAGCTCAGCAACATGTAATATAGTTTTTATCTTTGTTTCCTCTTTAACTTTTCAGGGTTCCAAATATTTGAAAATATGAATGAACAAGATATAAAGGTATAATTTTTCACCTAAATTTGTCTACAATCATTGTCATTTTACAAGTGTCTTTCTATTTTTATTATGATGTATGTACCTTTTTGTTTGTGTTGCTACGCTAAATAACATGCTTATTTAGTTATTCCTTCTTTACATTATGAACACATTAGCATATTGGCTAAAATTTGATTTCGCATGGATAAGTTAGAATGACTAAGTTAGAGTGTCTAAGTTAGGATGCCTACGTTAGATTCCCTAAGTTAGTATGTCTAGGTTAGATTCCCTAAGTTAGTATGCCTAAGTTAGAATCCCTATGTATGCATGATTTTTTATCGATAACTTAGTACAAATAATTAGTATGCCAAAGTTAGCATAAGTTATATCAATAAGTTTGGATAAATTATTATATACGTGCTTTCATGCCTCAATTGTATTTGTCTCAACCATGATGTTTTTACACATTGAGCCAAACCACAATCGATTTTATCGAACAATGATTATTTGTTGGTTGATTTAAGTTGATGCTAGTGCTTTGTATTTTCATTTCTTCTCATTGCTAAACAGTGGAGCTTGATGTGTAACTTTTGAAATGTGGCTTGTCGAAACAGCTCGTCAACGTCACTAAATTCTTTTGGCTACTTCATATTTTCTTTAATAGGTCACTACTGAATTATTTTAGTTTAGAGAGAAACAGTAGATTGTTCGGTTTTGAGTGAAGAAATCTCTAAAAACAATTTAGTCTTCAACCGTGTTTTCTCCGAGATTTTAATGCCAACTGCAGTTTTCTGAATTTGAGTCTACAGGTCATTTTTCATTAAGATGCAATGGTTTTCAGTCTATCGGGTTAATTTAAAACCAGTATAGCACCTATCTTGCTACATGTGCTTTGTGAAACTAGGAGCATAGTCTATATTAGCTTTTCTTGTGAGGTTTAGAACTGCTACAGATTGGAGCGTTTTTGGTTTTCATTTTTGGTGTATTCGTCATTTTTTCTCTTAGATGATAAATGAACTTAACAAAATTCATCGACACATGTTGAGTGGAAAGACTCGTGCTATAGTAGCTAATTTTATTTTATTTGCAGCATTTGTCATGATATCTTGTGTGACATGCTTATTTTTTTTCATGTTCAAATAGCTTGCATGGCCGTCATGATAGAGTTGGCCTCAACAGTTGAGTTATTTTTATTTGGTGATAGTATTAATTAGTAAGACAAGATCAAAATACTAACTAGTCTTTCTTATGATGACTAACACCCTGAAGCATTGTTTTTGCTTGTGTTCAACAATTTCCTAAAGCATTGTTTTTTTGGTGTAGGTTTGGCTCTTTGCCTAGCTGTTTATATTAGGAAACTTGTCAAAGGATGCTTCCTCGTTTTATGCATGTGACAATTACTGATCTTGTCGCAAATGGTAATTTTGTGTTTGGTTGGGGGAGGAGATATTATTGTGAGTGAGAGTACATCAATTTATTATAGATTGATTGGGAAATGTAGAAAAATATGTTCATATTACTATTATCTGCATGGTTGTTAGTGCGACAAGTAGCCGTGTTTCATTTTGATTAAGTTGATTGAAATGAAGTCTGTTTTTCATCCTTTGTTTTTTTTCACTTCTCTTAAAACCTCCAGCATGTGCCATTTTAAGATGTAATGGAAATACCCATGTTTGTATGTTATATTCATTCTACTACTTTGGTCTAGACAAGCTTAAATACGGAATGGTTTCTTATGTTCTTTAGTCAATTGTGCTTTCTTTACTCTATGCATTTGTTCTATGTAGTTTTTGTTCGTGGTACTAGTCTAAATAGCAAAGTTATTTATCTATTTTTTGGGTTAACTAACAAAGTTTTCGTTTACTAACTTCGTTTACTAACTTACTCTAAATAATTATATATCTAATTTTAATTTTATGTGTATGGTACCTAACTTAATTGATTAACTAGTGTACTAACTTATGTATCTAACTTATGTTTAGGGTACTTAAGTTGTTGCCATTAACTTTCTGTAGAGAGCTACTATATTTAGCTTGTGTTTTCATGGGTATTCTATATAGTCATCTTACTTGTCCTGCTAACTTATGTTTTTCATTGTCATGAGCTTGTTACTTGTTCTCCTAACTTATGTCTTTCCTTGTTTTGAGGTTTTTTGTTTTTATTTGTTATTTTTAATACTAAAATATCTTTGCAGATCTTCGAATTGAAGACAAATGTATAGTCAAATGTCTTGGTTATAGAGATCCTTCATATTATCATAGTTGTTGAATTTCTGCAAGCTATTATATGTATCCATTTGATGTTTGCAAGTTTGCATTATATTATGAAATTTGTTCTATATTATGGGAAGTAAAAGCTACTTTTATTTGCTCACCCACCCCCTTTTTATCCCTATGTTCCCATGTCCCGAATGATTTGGATTGTTAAAAGAGAAAAAAGCTGTTGAAAAAAACCTAAAGAGAAATGCAAATTTTATGAAAAAAGATATTTTAACTTACAATTGTTTGGCCTTTAAGTTTGCTCATTAACTTAGGACAATTAGAATAAGTTATAGATGCTGATTTTTCTTTAATAAAAAATGCTGCCTCTCGTGACAAATAAATTGAAACAAATGTGCGCGGAAAGAAAATGAGAAAGATAATAATGCAACGGTTCCCGCCTGTCTGAAAAGAAAAAGAGAAAGATAATAATGAAACAGTCCATTTACGGTAACCGGCGGGATTGAAAAGTTTCCTAAAAGAGAAAGAATTCCTGTCGGAAATCGTTCGCTCGTTTCCGTGTTGGTGGACGTTCGCCAATTAGTCACGCCGCTGCAAAAGCCAATAAAACACTGACCAAACATTCTAGTGCTGACTCTCCATCGCAGCAGGAGCAAAGAAATGCAACTTCTTCTTCAAGAACGGGAGCAGCTTCTTGAAGAACTACGGGCCACTGACAGCGTCGTGCTGCGCCGGCGGGTGGTAGATGGGGGTTGGCTTCGGCGGCGAATACACTGGTGTGGACGGCGGCGTGTACACCGGCGTCAACGACGGAGGTTTGTGCTCCGGCACGGGCACCGAAGGAGGCTTGGTGACAGGCGTCGTGGAATGGCCGTGATCAGGCAGGTGAGGCGGGATAACCACAGGCGTGTGGGTTCCTACTCCTACGTGATGGTGTAAGAAAGGATAGCAAAGGACAACCGAAGCGCACTCGGGCGACGAGCGGTGGACCTTGCCGCCGAGCGCAACGAACGTCGTCTTCTCGTTGCCAACGTGGTGGCCGCCGGGCGGCACCGCCGCGACGATCTTGGAGGGCTCCTGCCCTGGGCACGGCGCGCTCGACGCGCTGTGGAGCTGCGCGAAACATTCCGACTTGAGCTCCCCGTCCTCACCAACGACGTCGGCAGCCAGCGGAACGCTGAAGGCGCCGGACTTGTCCACCCGTCCCACGGCCGTGATCTCGTACTCGCCCTTGCTGTTCTTGCACTTGACGGCCACCTGAAGACCTGGGGAAAGTAAACGACGACAGACAAATCATGCACTGACGACTAGCCAGCCAAACTGTTTGTATACTAGGTAATAATACTACTATATCATGACAGGTTTGATGTGCCTTTGAAAGCTGCCTCAGCGTTCATGTTCCTCCTGCCGCAATCCGAGCACTTGGCCAAGCCGACAACGACCGGCGGTGCTGTCGCCTCTCCTTGCACGGCATTGGCGAAGCCTATCGCCATCACAATGCCAAAAACAGCCAGCAGTTGCTGCCGTGCTGGGATCCCCATATCTACCATTTGTTCGGATCAAGCTGTCGAGGAAGGAGATGTGGATGTGTGAGTGGAAGCGCAGGCGGCGTTTATAAAGAGGCGCCGACGCCGAGGTCTGACGACGCAGCTCGATCGATCAGCTGAAGTGAACTAGTGAAGGGCCGATCGAAGGCAACAACCTTGGCCATGGCCAGCAGCCAGATAAATTGGGCGCCGCCGTTGCAGATCAACAGTTAATATGTATGGCCGCGTGCACTGTGATCAGCGTTTCCTTCAAGTCTACGACTCCTCCAGCTATCCTCGTACACGCGTTGTTAATTGTCCACGCACCGCACGTCACTGTGCACCGTTCTATTGTATGGCCTTGCTGAAAAGTTGATGCGCAAAATTCTTGAAAACCAGAGAGTGAGGGATCCATCATCCATTTTTACACTGAACTCGGGGAGATTTTATACTACACTACCTAGCCGTGAACTAGCTGTTACAACTTGGTAACAAACTAAAGAAAGAACGCCTGATTGATCCCCAGGCCAGAAGCGGCCCAGAACCACCACGGCACCACGTCATGTCGTCATGGTTGCTCGCTGCCGCGCGTTCCATAAGAACCAGGTGGCACTCGACAGTCCTCGGCAGGACCGTGTGATGGGTGGTGGAGATCGTGCCCATTTTGTAACGACCACTCGACAGTCCTCGGCAGGACCGTGTGATGGGTGGTGGAGATCGTGCCCATTTTGTAACGACCTCTGCACGGCTGGACGATCTGGATCCGGTGCATACAGTGTTCAACTAACTGTGCGCTGTCGACTAAAGGAGAGGTAGTGATGATGATTAATGGAAAGTTAATTTCAGAGTTGGAGCTCGTCGTTCAGTAGCCGAAGGCCCGAATTAACACAGCACGGCAGGACTCAACAACTATCTCCATTTTCCCTGAAAGCCGATAGCGAAGTAGTGAAACAGAGTCCGAAAATCCAACGCTACTGATCCTGAAAGCGAGATTTTTTTTGCTTTAGAAATCACTATCTTTATTTCTCAAATCACATACAAGCAACGGACTGAAACACCAATGCTGCCGCGACGACACACGGCAAGAACTGAACAAAACAATCACTGACAACACAACAACAACATCATCGTCACTGAAACGAAACGCGAACATCACTGACACACCAATTTGCTGCTGTCCTGAATCTGAATGCATGCCCGCCTGCACGCACGACCCTAATTCAGTTTCTTGGGGAGCTTCTCCTCCCCCGCTTGCCGCCGCAGCAGGCCGGGTGGTGTCGCCGTCCTCGACGAGCGGCGGGCACGGCTTCTTCTTGTGCATGAAGTGCTTCTTCTTGAAGAACGGCTCGGGCTCCTCGGGCGCCGGAGGCCTGGGCTCGGGCACGGGCGTGGGCGTGGGCGTCGGGGGCCCGTACGTCGGCGTCGTCGGGGGGTTCGGGGTCGGCGTCGGCCTCGGCGGCGGCGGCGGCGGGCCGAACATGAAGTGTTTCTTCTTCTTGCCGCAGGCGCACGCGACGGGGGCGAACACCGTGTCGTCGGTCGCGGCCGCGAGGTAGGTCGTGTCACTGCCGTCGAGTTGGCTGGTGGGCGCGATCCTGGGCGGCGCCTGACCGACGCACGGTGTGTCGAGGGAGGTGTGGAGCTGGGCGAAGCAGTCACGGTCCATGCTCCCGTCGTCGCGCAGGAGCTCAGCGGCAAGTGGGATGCGGAAGACGCCGGTGTCGTCGAGGGGGCCAACCGCCCTCGTCTCGTAGCTCTCGTCGGCGCCGGATTTGCACTTGATCGCTACCTGCAGGTCTGCAGAGCACAGAAGGAACAAAAACATTTTAGTTTTTTTTTTTGAGCAAGAACAAAACATTTTAGTGTTCGCGCGGCCATATGACATGGGCCGTAAAAAGGCCTGATTCAGGCAGGCGTGTGGCCCAATCCATGATCATGTGTATTCGTACGTTGTTTGATAGAGGGACAGACATTGACAGAACAACTTTTGGAAAATGTGAATGAAAAGCAAAGTGTGTCATTTGAGAGAAAAAAGGGTAGGTGTGTCATTCAAAAGAGTAGTGTGTGATTCTCAGAACAAATAGTGTGTTTCCTTTGAAGAAAAATCACAAGCTACCACTTATGTTTTCCTGCTGCACCTTTAATAACTAGAATTGATCATTCGAATTACTGAATAAGAACTTCAAGCTAAATTGTTTTTGGGGACCTAGTGCTGTTCCAGAAATTTGTCTTAAAACTCTTCAACAGCTAGTACTAGTACGACATAAATTTTCTTACTTAGAATTAGAAAGGCAGTAGGTAGCTCTATAGTCGGTCCCAATTTTCACGTCCGCAGCAAAGCTAATCCAGAAGTGCAAGTGTGCAGGCAGGCGATTAGCATGTACCTTTGAAGGCATTGACATCGTTGGGGGAGCAGTCCAAGCACTTGATGGAGCCAACTGCAATGGGCAGCGGCGCTGCCGCCTCCGCCTTCTTCCAAGCCGTCGCGGCGAAGCTGATGGCCAAGAACGCAGCCAGAAGAACCGCGGCTTGCTGGGGAACCAGAGTCCCCATGTTGGACCCCTGCAGCCGGCTGCTTCTTCTCCTCCGTCAGGAGATGTGTATATTTGGTGAGGAACAGAAGGCGGTGACCGTTTGGATGGTGAGATGGTGCTTGGGTGCATGCGTTTATATAGGGGCAGAGGCCGGCCGGGGTGCGGCAATGACAGTGTGGCTGGCCGGCTGGGCTATTGAAGCCTAGGATAGGACTATAGGAGGGACACGGGACAGGGTAGTGGCCGACGTCCATGAGCACAGCTCATGACCGTGAGGAATAAAAAGTGTGAGCGATGCGACGGAGGTTTCCGGTGGAGTCTCAGTACTGATTTGATCATTCCAGTCCGTGATTCTGCATTTTCCTAACCCAATGATATGTAAAAAATTTAAGTTTATTTCGAGTGAGAAATCACTGTCGACATCACATACCCAAAACTACTACATCGTTCTGCAGGTGCCATTTACACAAAATTGCTTCAGAAAACCACAATCTTCTTTTTCCCAATATGATGTCGGGCTACCTTTCCAGTCTTCTTCAATCGACGTTTGAAATTTGGAGTCATCAACGGTTCAGTTCCTCACCAATGTGGTGTGCTGCATCTGTCAGGGTGGCTCATAAACCTTGCACGGCGCATGCATGGTTTGTGCGTGAGGGGAGGGTCCGGGAGAGAGGGTGGGTTGCACCAACCATGTGCGTGCCATGACCGATGGAGCACGTAAACAGTACCCGCCGGCCGGCACGCGGTGAACATGCTAGTTACGCACGTCATGGCCGTTATAACATCTTGGATCGAAATTATCTACGACGGAACACAAAGCAGACAGACGAGCGATGGGCCGCGCGGCCCGCTAGGGCGCCTGGCGCCGCCGCCGCCGCCGCCGGCCGCCACCCAGGCGCCGGCGGCCCCCTCCTCGTCCTCTCCCTCCCTTCTCTCCACCACTCCCTCCTGCCATCTCGCAGCCCCAGCGCCCGGCGCGCGCCTGCCGGGGACGGGCGCCGGCCATGGCGGGCCTGCGACCCCAGGCGGCCGAGCGCCGGCCACGGCGGCGGGGGCTTCCTAGGCGAGGCCGGGGGGCTGGACCTGGACCCCCCCGCGGCCCCTGCCGGCGGTGAGCCGCCGCCCGCGTCCCCAAGCGGCCCGGACGACGGGGCCGGCCATGGCGGGCATGGTGCCGCCGCCGCCGCCGGCCAGCCAGCGCAGCCCAGCCTGCAGGCGGCCGGCGTGGCCCCGGCGGCCACCCCAGCCCCTTCCTTTGGCCCCGAGGCAGGGCCCTCTCCCCTGATACCGCCCCCTTTGTCCCTCTCTCGGCCGGCAGGAGCAAAACGGAGAGATGGGCCGATGGGGCACTGACGGACTGCTCCGAGGATGAAGATGACGACCAGCAGCCCATCTGCACCACCCGCCGCATCCTGCAGCCGCCGCGGGCGCGCCGACTCTCCTCCAATGCCAGGGAGGGCTCGGCTAGTGTGGATGCCCGCCAGGTGTTCTACGGAATGCCGCAGACACCTGGCGTCGACGCAGCCGCGCGTTCCGCGGTGGACGGTGCTCCTAGGACGGCCGAGGGTCCCCATGCCGCCCGTAGCGGCGCCCCTGGCGCGCTGGAGCCACCCTCGCCGGCTGTCACCGGCCCCGAGCGTCAAGTCGATGACGCCGCCGCTGGGCAAGCCATGCTCCGCGACCTGCGGGGCGCCCGCCAAGTGTTCGGTCAGCGGCCTGACCGCCGCACCCCGCGCCTTGAGCTTGGGGAGAGCTCGGCCGGGGCCAACTCGGCAGCCGAGGCGAGCCGCTGCAGCCAGGCGGCCGCGGGCGCGGGGCCAAGGGCTTCGCCGCCGGCAAGGGATGACGCCCCACGGCCTCGCCGCAGGTCGCGACGTCACCAGCGCCGGCCACCCGCGGCTCGGAGGGGGTCGGGCACGGTGGTCTCCTCTAGGACGCCGGCCCATCGACGTCTGGGCCCCGACCCCGAGCCACGGCTCCCGGCATCAAAGCGGCTTGGCCCCAATCGCCGGGCCTCCCCTCCGGACGTGGACGGCTGGCGCGAGGTGGCGAGGCCGGCACGGAACGCCCGCCAGCCTTCGTCCACTGACCGGCGCAAGAGGGATGTTGAGGGACGGTGCCTCAACTGCACGGCAACTGGACACCGGATCGCCACGTGCAAGCGAGAGCCGCGGTGCTGGAAATGCCGTGGGCTCTACCACCGGGCCCGGGACTGCACCAGGCCGCCCGTTGTGGGCTCGTCCTCCAAGCGCGAGCGGGGAGCGATCCCCAGGAACTCGAGGAGCGCCGGGGGCCGCTCGCCGCCACCGCCACCGCCACCGCCACCGCCACCGCCACCGCCACCGCCATCTCACTCTCCGGAGATGCCAACGGGTGCGCAGGGGCCACCCCCATCGCCACCACCTTCCTCTGAGGTGGCCATCGTCGACATTCAGGCGGCGGTTGCGATGGTCATCGGGATCCAGCCGGGGGAGCCGCGAATCCGACGTTGCACCGAGGGGTTCATCATCACCTGCCCCAACCAGAAGAACGGGGACAGTGTCGCGCCAACCATGGCGAAGGTTGTGGCCCGACATCGGGAGGGTGCCGTGGCAGCCGACCGCCGAGAACCACCGATCCAGCCCCCGCAGCGGCGGGCCGGGACGACGACGATGAAGCGCACGCAGGTGTCGCCACCACTTGGCGCGACGTCCTCCGCTCCTCGCACCACCACCGGCTATGTTTCGGGAGCCACAGTTGTAGGGTCGAGATGGACTAGAGGGGGGGTGAATAGTCCTTCCTAAAAACTTACGCACCGGCTAACCGAAACAAATGTGGAATTAAAACTATCGGTCTAGCCAAGACTAACCCCACTAACTACAACTCTAGTAGCACCTTGTAAAAGGTCCTAAACAAGAAGTAAGGTGCTAAACTAGCTAGTGCTCACCTAAACAATTCTAACTTGCAAGGTCACACAAACCTAAGCAACTAGTACTTTGCCACACCGGGGAGCACCTACATAATTCTAATGAGCAAGAGCACAAAACCAAACCTAAGCTCACTAGATGCTCAATGACAAGGCCACACAAGCCGAACCCAAGAGCGCAATTTACTTAACCACACAAGCTAAGCAAAACACTTACACTACTTCTAGCTACACAAGCAAAAAAGCACAAGACCCACTACTCAAGCTAAGCAAGAATGTAACAAAAGTAAATACAAGCTTGAGCTAGAGGGGATGCAAACCACCGCAAAGAGTGGACACACGAAGTCACGGCGGTGGCGAATCACCGGGCGTAGAGACCAACCACCCGCAAACAAGCTCAAGGGAGGTCGAAGCCTCACACACAAGAACAAGGAGGTCGAAGCCTCGGCAATCACAAATCGACACACAATTTTTCCCCCGGTTCACTTGGTCGCCACCAAGCTACGTCCGGTGTGGCGATACACCGACTTGGTGATGAGATGGCCGCTCAAGTTGGCTCACTTGCCAACAACCCCTCCGGGGAGCCCCAACTCCAATCAACACAAGACCGGGATCCTCCAAGCCACGCTCAACTAGAGTAGCCAATTCGTGCACACGCGGGAAAGGCTCAAGAACCCCTCACAAATCCTCCTTCGGAGCACCGCACAATCTCCACGGGTGCTTCAACGAAGTCTCTTGCCTCCAAGCCATCTAGGAGGTGGCGACCTCCAAGAGTAATAAGCACACCGGCTTGCAACACGATCACCTAGTGCCACTCGATGCAAATCTCTCAATGCAACGCACTAGAATCGATCTCTAACTCAAGGGGATGAACTCTCTCAAGCATGGATGAGTTAGAGGGCTCTCAAGCACTCCCAAGCATGGACACTAAGTCCCCAAGGTGCTAGCCACCTGCCATGGTCGAGCAAGGCAAGTATTTATAGGCCCAATGCCCAAACTAGCCGTTGTCCTCCACGCGCAGGTAAGTCAACTGCGCCGGACGCGTCCTACGCGCTCTTCACCGCGACGCGCCGCCGACCATTGAGATTCGAATGTGCCACGTGCTGTGCCATCAATCGCCGGACGCCAGGACGACTTCAAACCGCGTCCGCCGTTCCTCCGCCGGCTGCGTCCTTCGCAGTGGAGGAGGGCTGGACCACGCGCGCGCCACCACCGCCGGACGCCAGGCGCTCCGCGTCCGGCGAGCGTCCGGCGCCACGGCAGCCGAGCGACCGGCGCGGCTCCCCTCCGAGGGAGTTTCTGGACAGGGTCCGGCACGGCCCTCAGCGTCCGGCGCCGGCCTCCAGCCGCATCCGGCGCTGTGGACCGGCCGGCCCAGCCCACCAGCGCGCCAGGTCAATGGCGTCGGACTCCCATGCGCGTCCAGCGCATGCCCCCGGCCGCGTCCGGCGCCATGGAGAGACGCCGTCCTCGTCGTTTCTCCGCGCTTTCTCTTCAACCTTTGCTCCAACATGCTAACCAACACGTGTACGTCTTGTGCTCCCTAGTTAGCATGTTTTCTCCAAGATTTTGCATCCGGCGCAATAGAAAATAGGCCTCCAAGAGAAGGACCCAAACCCATCTCAACCCTACAAACCAAAGCGCGATCAACATCACCTTTGTAAATGTGCCAACACCACCAAGTGAACACCACCATGTGCATGTGTGTTAGCATTTTCACAATCATTTTCAAAGGATTTTCACTTTCTCTCACAACGCTACTAGATCCTAGCATGTCGCAATGTTAGATCGCTCAAGTGGCACTAGATGACCGAGATGCAAACAAGTTTGCCCCTCTTGATAGTACGGCTATCAATCCTAAATCCGGTCATCAACTTCTCTACACTCCTCATGACCGGTGAAATGAAATGCCCTATAGCATACCTTTGCCTTGCGCATTTCCACTTCCACCGTCTTCCACCGACGTGCCAATGCAACACATGCACCGACATGATCTCAAGATGATATGATCCACTTCATATCATCATGCAACCCTCTCGGTCCATCGATCTTGATCTCACTTGCTCTTCACCGCCTCATGGTCCATCGGAACCAAGTCTTGCCCGAGCTTCACCATCTCATGGTCCATCGCTCCACTGCCTTGACTTGTCCTTCACACACCCTCCGGCCTCGAGCCAAGCCTCATCTCGATCTTCACCATTGGTCACAAGACTCCATATCATGTCACATATTCAAAGAAGCTCCTTCAACTCATAATCACCTATGGACTAAACCCCTGTGTATTCTCATGATCACACAATTAGTCCACCTAAGTTGTCAATCAATTATCAAAACCAAACAAGGGACCTTTCAACAGCGCCGGAGTCGAACCGGCCGCGCCGCGCGCGACGTCGTGGGCGTCGCGCCGGCCGTGGAAGGGCCGACCGCAGGAAGACGCCGCGACAGGTGTGGCGCCCGTGTGCGCCACAGCCGGCACCCCCGTGAAAGACGGCGCGCGGGTGACTCGGCGGGGAGCTGGAGCCTGCCCGTGGGCGGACCGGGAGGAGGGGAGTTCCGGCCGGACACCTCGCCACCCGCCCACCCGACGAGAATGACATGAGGACGAGAGATTGCAGCCGCCATGGGTGGCTCGGTGGGGAACCTTGAGCCACCCGTGGAGGCTGAGGAGGACCCGGATGCTCAGGGCACGTTGGCGTTGCTCGCCCACTGGGGAGAGGAGCTCGCGACCGGGCTGTCGGGCTCCGCGTCGCCGCACGACCTCGGCCGCGCCGACCGCGCGGATGCTGAGGAAACGTTAGGTGACGTTGAGCTGCCAGAGGACGACCCGTCTACGCCGGTGCACGGTGGGCTCGGCAGCACGACGGAGGGCACGCTTGCCCTCCTCGCCCACTGGGGAGCGGATCTCGACGAGGGTCCACCGGGCTTCCCCGTCCCGGGTGCCTTCCCGCAACAGGAGGAGCGGCAGACTACCCCACCCCGGTGGGAGACCTTGTGCGACGCAGACGACGGGTGGACTGCGGCGTTCGCGGGATTTCCCCCACAACGCCGCGTCCACGACGCACTGGGGGACGCTCCGGCGGAGACTGTCGATTCCGACTCGAACGACGAGGAGCAGCAGACGACAAGAGGCCCGACGACCGGCGGGGTAGACCCAGCGGGGAGCTTGGAGTCACCCGCGGGCGCCCGGGGTCCTAGGCCGTCTTCTGGCACACCGCCGGCCCCGGAAGGGCCCACCCTGTGCGGGGCTTCGGAAGCCCGCCCAGGACCGCGGCAACCGCCGACGAGGCGCCGCCGGGGTTCTGCACACCCGTCTCCCGGAGGTCCGCCGCCGACTCGCCGACCGGAGAGGCGGAAAGCCCGGCCAAAGAAGGCTCCTTCACGGGGCGGCTCAAGAAGTTCGCCAAGAGAGTCTTCCACAAGGCGACCACCCCGCTTCTTCCGGCCAAGGTGGACGACTCCAACTCCATCAAGCTGCCAACGCGGAGCGGCGCATCGCGGCCAACCCCTCTCTAAATACCCGGTGGCAAAGAGCGAGATCCTCGCCATGCGGAAAATGGGGTTCATCGAGTCACGGCCCGGCGTTTTTTTTCGGTTACCGGCCGGTAACCGCGGTTCTGGACTTTCGGGCGGACCGGTTCCGGTCCGGTCGGTTGGTAAGTCCCAAATTCAAAATTAAAATTTGAAAAAAAAATGCTGAAAAATTCCTAAAAATAGCTCATGATTTATAGAACCCAATGGTGTCAAAATTATTCAATTTTGAGTTCGTTTAATATTTATTTAGACGTTTAGAAGTTTGAAAAAAAGAAAAAGAAAAAATACACAAACTAGGCCCATGAAGGCCCATTAAATCATGAAGGTCGAAAAACATACTAAACACACTCAAATTTGAGTAATTTTGACATCATTGGATTCTACAAATCATGAAGTATTTTTAGGAATTTTTTTAGCATTTTTTTTAAAAAAAATAAATTTGAATTTTGAAAAAACCGCTCAAACCGCTCAAACCGGCAAGAACCGGACAAACCGGGCGGTAAACCGGACAAACCGGGCGGTTTACCGACCGGAAACCGAACTACGGCGCGTTCAAATTCAAATTTGAATTTCTCCGGTTTCCGGCCGGTAACCGGACTTACCGGCCGGTAAACCGTTTCCGGCCGCCTCCGGTCGGTTCGATCGGAACGGTAAAAAACGCAGTCACGGCCCGACGGTGGAGGGACAACCGGGAAGGCGGACGCGATGTTCGAGGAAGACCGGAGATGCCCGAGCCTTGCAAGAGTTGCTCGCAGGAGCGAGGAGAGTCAACAACGACCGCGGAGGCGCCGCGGGGCGGGGGCCACGCATGAGCGCCCGGCCCGTCAAACCCCTAGAATGTTAGTGCGTGAGTAATCCGTTATGTACGTGTTCGGGGTGGCGGACTGTGTTTCAAATGTGTTAACACCCCAGAAAAACTTGTAAAACTCTCTTCTTCTTAATACAATGATGCGCAAATCTTTTGCGTATTCGAGAAAAAAAATAACATCTTCCATCATAGTAGCCTCACGCTGCACGGGCAATAGCTGTGAATTGGCGATTGCCTATGAGTACGAATGGCCGGTGAACGTTTGTAGCGTCCTTTGGCGTGGTCCATGTGAGAAACCGAACAATTTTGCAGTCCTTTTCAAAGGACTGAGAACAGATACACAACGGCACTGGGGAGCATATGTTTGGCCCAAAAGGCACAAATACAATGCAGCGGACCGGGTCCGTGGACACCGTATTTCTTTTCTTTTTTTTATGAAAACACACTGTATTAGAAAAAAAACTTCCAAAAAAAAGATAAATATGGTTCTAACAGATATTCACTTGACCTCGACCTGCGCATGCATGGCACTCCCTGCACGAAAGTCATAAATCTTCCAAAAAAAAAAGGATAACTATGGTTCTAACTTGGCCTTGAAAGTCGAAAAAGATTACTATGGTTAGAAAAAAAATGCTATCTATACCTATATAACTAAATAACGAAGGAATTCTCCCAACCATTTTTTTTCACTTTCCAAAATATTCCCTCGTTGCCCTCTTAGACTCATGACTATTGTTCATACGAAGTTAGATCAACTCGCATCCAACGATGTTACGAAATTCGATTCTAAGATGTATTGGTCACGCTACAGGCATGTTTTCTAGTGAAGATAAATAACCTACAGTAATTGCATTTCTTAGAAAATTGGCAAGGAGATCCAATACCTTTGTAAACCATATTTCGATATTATTTTGTAAATACAATTAAAAAACATATTTGCTCTTCATCAAATTCATTTTCTATAATAAATATTAGTGCCAATAAATGAATGCAATAACAAACTATAATATATTATATAGATGTAGAAAATCATATTTTTCAGACTCTAAATTGACAACAAATTAAATGTGGCTTGAAAATTTTAAAAATATTATATCATTTAATTTATTAGTGAAAATTATTTATAACCCAAAATAGAAAATTTTAGGATTTGACAACTGAGCAAAGCATCTCCAACTGGTGTGCATTTAGACTTTGCATTCACTAATTTGCAAAAAAGTCTTAAAAAGTCCTATCCAATGGTTTTGCATTTAGACTTTGCAATTTCATTAACTTGGCAAATAGAGGGGATGCCAAGCCCCTCCGCTTGGCAAATCGCGACTCGCGCCTCCTCCGTAGCTCCCGCGCAACTCACGCCTCCTCCCTCCACCCGCGCCTGCCATATTCAGGCAATTGCCAAGTCAAAAATGCAAAACGGTTAGAGATAGCCTCTTTTTTCCCTTTACATTTTGTTTTTGGGTTGACAAATGTCAGCAAATGTAAAAGCAAAAATGCACAACGGTTGGAGGTACTCTAAAAGAGTTGCTAAAATAACCTTCAAACCTTTTGTCCAAGATGATTCTTGGGCATCATTATATTTGTGGTGAATTGCTAGGGCTCTTGTACCAAGCTCACTGAAACCAAATCAAAATTTCATTTCTTGATTTGAAAATAAAATGACTATATATAATAAGGGAGATGAAGCTGTGTTAGTTATTTCATCCGTGTACTAGCTAGCTATATATCGGAAATCAAGCTCATAGCTATTTCTTTTTAGAGAAAAGGAAGCTCATAGCTATCTCGTACGAAACACTGTCTCCTAGATAATATTTCTGATATGCTACTCATGTCTTTGTAGAGTTACCGGCTGTCTGTTTATCTGGACAACATTTTTTTTGAAAGGAGTTTATTTGGACAGCATTATCTCTACAACTAAAATATCTCAAAAACAATCGCCCCGTGCGACGTAATCCTAGGCGCGCGCTAACGGCCTCGCCCCCGTGCGACATAACCCCGGTCTAATTTCCTCCCTTCCCACCGTGTTTACTCCCTCTTCCTCTAGATTTGCATGACTGCATGCAAGGAATAAAGAATTTTTTAACCCACCAGCAGCTAAAAATAGATGAAAAAAATAAAAGAAAATATGATCGGATTCTAAATAATCGGAAGGAAAAACAACTAAAAAATTCTTCTATAAAGATATGATCGGACTCTACCTAAAAACTCCGGTACAAAACACAATAGATTAGATTGGACAGATCAAGTGAAAACAAAGAATAGGATTGGACTCTACAGAATAACCTTTTTTTTAGTAAACTCTAAAGAATAAGGAAGAATATTACCGACACTGAAAAAATCGGAAGGAAAAAATAAAAAGAGATCTCCAATTCAAAAAAGGAAGAAAACAATACCATAGATTCGATTGTGGAAGTATTCCATTGTTGTATAGAAAATTCTACCGGTAAAATAATCTAATGAAAAAATCTCGGGTAAAAGATATTATTGGACTGTGTTACATTGACCTGTCCAGCTACGGCTTGTCTTTAATACAATGATATGCCATTTTTTTGTGTATTAGAAAAATTATTAGACTCGTACTCGATCAAACTAGGATTGGATCAAATCGGACACGACAATTCTTTTTCATAAGCTTTGTTTTTTAGAACCATGATGAGAAAAATCTACACTCAAGATAACTCTGCAACCAAGTTCAGCAATTCAAAGAAATTAAGAAACAATTAATCATGTAAGGAGGCACGTGACATGTCGAGGGACTGTTTGAAGAGCAAGTTCTCACCATCGCAACGGGATAGCGTCGTCGCATCATCATGTACCTTCTATATATTCTTTCCGAACTTGAATCGTATAGCATCTATATATTTTTTGAAAAATGGATTGTCACTGTGCATGTTGTGACTTCTCCGAAAATGTGACCGTACAAACAATGCCAGAACTTTACAGACTGAATGTCCATGCGATCTCATTTACTTCCCCTACATTTCAAACTTATTATTGTTGGTAAATATTTCACATCAGTTTGCCTACATTGTCATTAGTCTATACTACTTCACCATTAAAATCCTTCATTTAGTACAAGGGTACACACATGAGTTGGAGGGGGGCGACCAAATTTGCAACCAGGTGGGATGGTATTATGTTTTTCCCGTTGCAATGTACGGTTATTTACCTAGTTAAGGAAAAAAATAAAGATTCAGAGGCCAAAACTGCAGGGAAGAGGCCAGAAAAATGGATCGGAAATCATTCATTTTCAAGGTAGGATATGAGAACTACCAAACAATTAGAAAGTTCAATATTTCTTTTTTCAAAAAAAAGGCCCATCCTCTTGCCTATTTGTTTACAAGAATTTACTGCTTTTGGTAATGTCACAAAACCAAGGTTATATAGTTCTTCCAAATTCTTTTCACTACAGCGCATCTAGTATTTTCGTGAAAGCCAAAACTCAGACCCTCAGTTTAATCTGTCTGAATAAATAAATCATGAAAATATACTGATGATATGATTAGAGGTTATGGACTAATCTTTTCCCTTATGGTACCTGTTACGTTCAATGCATGAGTTAACCTCTTCATTGATCCATCATCTAAGAAATTATGGACATATTGTTTTTACGTTCAAACTGTTACATCAAAAATTTGAAATAAATATATTGACTTTTTATCTATGTTTATTCATCAATACGAACAGCCTATATGTTGAACCTTTCAACTTTGTTAAGGACAAAACATTGATGCTGCTAAAATAATAGATTACAAAGCCTGGAATTCAGCTCAAGACAGTGTTTTATGCCAATTGCCACTTATCATTTATAAGAGCGCAAATGGTGTCATAGGAACATATAAGTGTGGCTCAGAACATTTGGTCTATTAAGATGACTGCCTTGTCTTGCTCAATTGATACTCAATACAGATCGCCACTGAGTTACAAATCCGAAACAGGAAAGGCGAGAGGCAAACACCAGCGAAGGGATAATAAGGTCTTAAGAACGTGAATGCTCAGGGCATCATTGACTACCGCCGTGAATATTTATAGCAGTTAGCAGCAGTGATCCATATTCTTCTATGTAGTACTTTTGGAGCTCTACCTTCAACTTATGTAATAGCAATCACTACAAGAACAAAAAATGGTACCTCACTCCAATAATTACATATTTTTTGCACACCAATGCTGTCTTAAAAAGACACAAATGAGCATTTTGGACAGCTACACATCCTCAGGCTGCTTTACTATAGCAAGCGCTCTAGTTATCAACAAAACGCATGTCACGTTGGTTCTCATCTCGGGTTGGTTCAAGAATTGCGCTATGAAAAATTAATGTCAAACGGGGCTCTTTGTGGTGTGTCGGGCAACAATAGGGGGGCTCATGTCCCCCTTTCCCACCCCACCGCCACTGCATGAGGTCACAAACCAAATCCAGAATGAACCTCTTATACATGCAAATTAATCACATGTCATTCTTAGTACGATATACAACCACCACGATGGCTCACGTGGTGATGAAAATCATTGATATCGACATCACCATCAGGGAGGTGTTTCAGACTATCTGGACTAACAATAGAGGGTGCAAGGCTATCGTGAGGGTGGCACACCACGTATGTGGATCGGAGCACATGCTGACACCGAGTGTGAAGCCCATGATGCAGCTCCCGGGTTGTGGGGACGCTCGCTTTTGTGTTGGATAGTTCTGTGTCGGATAGCCTGAAGGACTCTAGAGCTCGTGAGTACGCCCTCGATTTCGTATACAACAGTAACACTACATGTGAGGTGATAGTCGACGTGGTGCAGAGCAGTTTTGAGCTGATGACGGCGTGTCATCATGGCCACGACCTTGTGTTACTGGCGACAAGCACGAGCCACCGGCCCAGGAAGGAGAAGAGGAGGAGCCCGTCAAGCGTCGGCCCACACAGCCCAACAAGCGCTACACTGGTGATGACTGGGCTTGATCCGTTCCGCCGCCTGCGAGCGTGCAAGGGCAGAGCCCTGTAATATATAAGCCGAGCGGGAAGCTGAGAGAGGCATCCATGAATCAACCAAACACTTTGCAATTTGAATCATTCATTCGAACTACTTTCTCTCGTCTTCTTCCTTTCGCTCTTCTCCTCCTGCCGAACTTTTCCCCATTAATTCCTCGCAAACCCTAGCTAGCTGCTTACAATTGGTATCAGAGACACCGGTCTCCGGCCTCAAATCCGTCGCGTACTCGCCCTATGATTCCATCGATTGCTTGAATTCCAGCGGATTTGGTTGGTTGATTTCTGAATTGAGCTGTGAGCTGCAGATCAATTCGGAGATCCTGTAATTCCAATCCAGGAATCGCAATTTGTGGTGGGTAGTTCGTGCTGGATTCAACCCCCGTTCCACCCCACCACCACTACACTCGCCTCACCGTCGCTCGAGGAGCTATGGGTCTGGATCAGAAGGCGCTGCTCGCGGAGCTCGACAAGCGCTTCGATCGTATGGAGAAGAAGATCGACTCCACCAACATCAAGCTGGATGAGAGCTCGTCGGCGGCCTCGGCTCGTATTGAGGCGTTGGAGAACGCCGCCAAGGTGTTCGACGACTGGCGCCCTGAGGTCACCGGCATCATCGACAACCTGAAGCTGGAGGTGGAGAAGATGAACAAGTTCCGGGAGCGGCCCGGCGTCGATACACCGACCACTTCCACAGGTGTCTTCGTTTCAGATCCGACTGCTTCCTTCGGCATGCCACCACCGTCAGTACATCTTGGTGCGGCTGGCGCGGATCCCTCGGCGTCCATGGGAGCGTTCGGGGCGGCTGCGTCACCTTTGTCAGCGTTCGGCCTCCCCGTCGACCATGTTTCCCAAGCCGCCGAGCCCGCTGATGTTCCCGCACGACGTCAAGCCGGGTTCACCGACCGCGCCCGCCTTCGATTCGCGCGTGTTTGGTCCTCCTCCACTCGAGACCCGACCGTTCGGCCCGCCGCTACATCAGCATGGCGGGTTCGTCGCGTCTCAGGCTGCCGGGCGTGCCTCTGCCGGATTCACAGCCACACCGCCCCATGGGCACCGCATCGAGCAGGGTGGATTTGGGGTTGTGTACACCCTGAATCCACCACCACAGCACGGTATGTTCCATGGCCGTCCTCCCCCTTTAGCTCCAATTCCACGCCCGCCTTATCCACATCCACCTCCTCAACCATTGCCACCGCCTCCTCCACGCCATCCACCACCATATCCACCGCACCATGGGGAGTCAGGTCATTAGGGCAGGTCAGGAGGTAGTCAGCAGGGCAAGCTACCTAAGTTTGATTTTCCTAGATTTGAGGGTGAACA
Organism: Themeda triandra; assembly: GCA_018135685.1. Lineage (NCBI taxonomy): Eukaryota > Viridiplantae > Streptophyta > Magnoliopsida > Poales > Poaceae > Themeda > Themeda triandra. The sequence continues at coordinate 109,560 of JAENPR010001402.1, read as the reverse complement.
TACTAAATTGTGGATTAAGCAAGCTATGCAGTATTTTACTCTCTACCGTGTTGAGTCTGATGTGTGGGTCTCTGCTGCAACTATGCATTTCCAGGGTGTCGCTAAGTGTTGGCTGTCGTCAATAGAGCATCAGCTTGAGTCAGTAGGTTGGGGTGAATTTTGCTCTCTGTTGTTAGCTCGCTTTGCTAAGGATGAGCAAGCTACTCTGCTGAATAGAATGTTTTCCTTGCGTCAGATTGGGTTAGTCAAAGCTTACATAGATGAGTTTGTGGCATTAGTAGATGACCTGACTGCCTATGGCAACCACCCTGACCCACTCTACTATGTTCAATAGTTTATCTATGGGCTTCGTGATGAGATACGTGATGTGCTTATGGTTCACAAACCTCCCACACTCGATACTGCCTGCGCTATGGCTCAATTGCAGGAAGAAGCTCTGGGCGTGGCCAAGCGTGCTCCTCACCGTCAGGATTTCCAAGGTTCATCTCGCCACTGGGGCGGAGGACATTCGTTGCCGACTCCATCTTCTACTGGTGGTGATTCCAAGTCTACGATGCCTGGCTATTCTGCTGAAGAGAAGTTCAGAGCGCTGAGGGCCTCTCGCAAAGCTCAGGGGCTTTGTATGCGCTGTGGTGCCAAGTACAGCCATGATCACCGCTGTTCTGAGACTGTCCAACTTCACTTGGTCCAAGAGTTGATTGATATGTTTCCATTGCAAGATGACTCATCAGATACGGAGCCTTCTTCTCCACCAGTAGCTCAATGTAACATGTTGAAGCTCTCAGTTGCAGCAGCAGCAGGTTCTTCTGCTCTCAAGACAATGTGTTTGTCAGGTACAATTCAAGGCAAGCCTTTGTCTATTCTGATTGATTCTGGCAGTTCGCATACTTTTATCAGTTCATCTGTGGCCCAGTCGTTGGATGGTATCGTTCCCTTGCAGTCTTCTCTGAAAGTACAGGTGGCCAATGGAGATATACTGGAATCTGTGACCCATGTGCCAGCAGCAGTGTGGGAAGTGCAGAGTTTCTCCTTCACAACTGATCTGAAAGTGTTACCCCTGTCTTCTTATGATATGATTTTGGGGCTTGATTGGCTTAGCACTTTTAGTCCTATGCAAGTCCATTGGGAAGATAAATGGTTGGCTATTCCTTACAAGGACAGTACTGCAGTTTTATTGGGTGATATGCCTGAGCTACCAGTTGGTTCTGTGCTGCAGTTGCATTTGCTCCAGGATTCTGTCAGTTTGGACAACAAGGAGTGTCCACCTGCTGTTCAGTCTCTGCTTGAGGAGTTTGCTCATTTGTTTGAACCTGTGTCTGGTTTACCTCCTCGAAGGCATTGTGATCATGCAATCCCTCTTATACCAGGAGCTCAGCCAGTGTTTGTCAGGCCCTATAGATATGCACCTGTTCTGAAATCTGAAATTGAAAAACAAGTGCAGGAAATGTTGGACCAGGGGATTATTCAGAAAAGTAACAGTCCTTTTGCATCGCCTGTTCTTATGGTGAATAAGAAGGATCAATCTTGGCGATTCTGTGTAGATTATCGTCAGTTGAATGCCCTCACAGTTAAAGGTAAATATCCTGTGCCCATCATTGAAGAACTGCTGGATGAGCTTTCTGGGGCTGCTTATTTCTCTACTCTGGATTTGAGGTCTGGCTTCCATCAAATCCGAATGCAGGATGGTGAGGAGCATAAAACTGCCTTCCAGACACACTTTGGATAGTTTGAGTTCAATGTCATGTCTTTTGGGCTTACTGGAGCACCAGGGTCTTTCTAGGATGCTATGAATACTACTCTGAAGCCTTGCTTACGCATTTTTGCTTTGGTATTCTTTGATGACATATTGGTTTACAGTAAAACACTTGAAGACCATGTGCAACATTTGAGAGCAGTGTTTGAACTACTATCTGCTGATCAATGGCGCCTGAAACGTTCCAAGTGCAATTTTGCTCAGTCACAAGTTGCTTATTTGGGCCATGTCATTAGTGCATCTGGTGTGGGCATGATCTGCTAAGTAGGTCCATTTACATCGGCCTTCACCTTCTTCTGTCAAAGAATTGCGCTCGTTCTTGGGGTTAGCAGGGTACTACAGGCGTTTTGTCAGGAGTTTTGGGGTTATTGCTAAGCCCTTGACCAATCTTCTCAAGAAGCATGTTCTTTTCATTTGGACTCCTGACCATGAAGCAGCATTTCAAGCTCTGAAAACTGCTCTCTGTCAGTCTCCAGTCCTGGCACTTCCCAACTTCAGCAGGCCATTTGCTATTGAAACCGATGCTTCTGATTTGGGAGTAGGTGCAGTGTTTATGCAGGATGGCCATCCATTGGCCTATCTCAGTAAGGCCTTGGGTTCTAAAACTAAAGGATTGAGTACATATGAGAAGGAGTATATGGCAATTCTCCTGGCAGTTCAAGCTTGGCGTCCGTATCTGCAGTTTCAGGAGTTTACTATTCTCACTGATCAGAAAAGTCTGACACAGCTTACTGACCAAAGACTGCATACTCATTGGCAGCAGAGGGTCTTTTCTAAACTCATTGGCTTACAATATCGCATTGTTTACAGGTCTGGGTCTTCTAATCGGGCTGCAGATGCTCTATCTCGGCATCCTGCCCCTCCAGCAGTTTGCAATGTGGTTTCTAGCCTTGTACCCACTTGGGTATCTGCTGTGGTGGCCAGTTATCGTGATGATCCATATTCTCTGTCCTTGATGATTAAACTGTCAGTGGATTCAGAGGCTGTTCCCAATTTCACTTTGCAGTCTGGTCTTCTGCGTTATAAGAACAAGGTATGGGTGGGTGATGATTCCCAACTGCAACTCAGGCTTATTGCCCAGTTCCACTCTTCTGCTTGGGGAGGCCATTCGGGTGTTCCTGTGACTTGCATGAAGCTGAAGCAGTGCTTTGCTTGGAAAGGTCTCAATCGCTCGGTGCATGAGTTTGTGAAGGCTTGTGCAGTCTGCCAACAGGCTAAGTTTGATCGCTCTAAACTCCCTGGTCTTCTGCAGCCTTTACCAGTGCCTGATGCTGCTTGGCAAGTGGTGTCAATGGACTTTATTGAGGGTCTTCCTATGTCCAAGACATACAACTGCATTTTGGTGGTGGTTGATCTGCTAACCAAGTGCGGCCATTTCATTCCTCTTCGGCATCCATTCACCGCTAAACCGTGGCATCTCAATTTCTTCGGGAGGTTTATCGACACCATGGGTTGCCAAGCTCCATAGTGTCAGACCGTGATCGTATTTTCACAAGCTCATTCTGGTCTGAATTGTTTAAGCTTGCCGGAGTTGATCTCTGTCATAGTACTGCTTATCACCCGCAGTCTGATGGCCAGACCGAGCGCCTGAACCAGTGTTTGGAAACTTATCTTCGCTGCTTTGTCCATGCTTGCCCTTCTAAGTGGAGTGACTGGTTATCTTCTGCTGAATTTTAGTATAACACGAGTAACCATTCTGCTATTGGCCGATCTCCTTTTGAAGCCCTCTTTGGTTACTCTCCTCGGTTCCTTGCTGTGGATCCTTCGGCAACATCTAATCAAGCTGTGGCTCTGTGGACATCAGGCAGGCATTTCATGGATGAGCTGTTGAAGCATCATTTGGACCGAGCCAAGGTGCGTATGAAGAAGCAAGCAGATCAGCACAGGTCTGAATGATCTTTTTCAGTGGGAGATCTGGTGTTTTTGAAGCTACAGCCGTATGTGCAGACTTCTTTGGCTGCTCGTTCTAGCTATAAACTAAGCTTTCGCTTCTTCGGCCCATATCGTGTGGTGGCTCGAATTGGTACTGTGGCCTATAAGTTGGACTTGCCTGCTCATTCTTCAGTCCATCCCACCTTTCATGTATCCCAGCTCAAGAAAGCCGTGGGCGCTAATCATCCGGTTGTCCCTCTTCTGCCAACCGATTTCGATCTTCATCTTGCTCGAGAGAAAATACTCCAAACACGTTCTGCAACTCGAGGTACCTCATCCGTGTTGCAAGTACTCATCAAATGGAATAATTTGCCTGCTGAGCTCGCTACTTGGGAAGATTATGAGGCTATGCGTCAAGAGTTTCCACGGTCTACTGCTTGGGGACAAGCAGTTTTTCAAGACCCGGGGAATGTTACTGGCGACAAGCACGAGCCACCGGCCCAGGAAGGAGAAGAGGAGGAGCCCGTCAAGCGTCGGCCCACACAGCCCAACAAGCGCTACACTGGTGATGACTGGGCTTGATCCGTTCCGCCGTCTGCGAGCGTGCAAGGGCAGAGCCCTGTAATATATAAGCCGAGCGGGAAGCTGAGAGAGGCATCCATGAATCAACCAAACACTTTGCAATTTGAATCATTCGTTCGAACTACTTTCTCTCGTCTTCTTCCTTTCGCTCTTCTCCTCCTGCCGAACTTTTCCCCATTAATTCCTCGCAAACCGTAGCTAGCTGCTTACACCTTGGACAAGCCCCCCTTAGCCCCGTTGGTAGATCCGCACCTGTGGTCGTCGCCCCGACCGCCAGGAACAAAAAGGCACGGTACACCGGGCTCCATCCGGGCTTTGGCTCCCGTTTTCGCACGCCCGTGACAATACGCACACGAGGGCGATGTATGGCAAATCTTCACATGATAGAACAATGAATAAAATGACTATAATAAGGAGGTAAAGCTGGGATAAGCTATTTTTTTCAGCTTTATCCCATCTTATATCTTTGCGAGAGGAGAAAACAGCTTCGCAGATGAAGTCGCTTTGGAAATGAGTGTTTGGGGAAAAAAAAAAAAACTCGTGAAGGCGTTGTTAGCTATGCCGAACAGGCCTCAAAACAAAAACTACTTACAGTATGAAATAGAGTGGTAAAACTTTCTGCTTTTACAGGGTCTGGCTTTTTGCTGCAATGGGGGAGGGACATGCAGTGGAAAAGGTCATGAGCAGGGAGAAGAAGCGTAAAACATCCTGAGGCTGAAGATCAGAATATGTGGCATAGATAACTCTTTGTTTTTTTAGTGGAGATTTTTAACAAACAATTTGCAGTCTCAAGATTATACTACAACGACAATACCCCACTACTGACATCACCAAACAAGAACCACCCCAAACACAAACACATCTACCGGCTTCTTGTGCCGGAGACAACAAGATCGAGTTTAGTACACCACAACAATTTGCACACGCGCATGCCTCGAAATCAGACTTTCAGAGGCCCAGACCCATCATGGCGACGGCAACGATGAGACCCAAAGCAACTGAGGTCCCAACGACGCTGCATCCATGCCTCAGCGCCCCACTGTCGTACGGGCTGTTGTCCACCAGCGGCTGGTTGCCGAATCCGAACGTCTGCCCGGCCCCCACATCCTGCACGGTCTGTCCCTGCCCCGCGCCGGCGGCGCCACCGAACTGATCCGCTTCCTGAGGAGGCAGCGGCGCCAGTGGCAAGTCGGGCTGCGGAAACGGCGCCGCCAGCGGTGCCTCGGGTTGCGCCACGCCGCCAGCTCCGACGCCGTTGCCATAACCGTCTCCCTGTCCAAACGGCAGGTCGCTGCTCCCGTGGCCGATGGGCTCGGCGAACGGGGGCAGAGCAGAGGCGAGGCCGGGCGAGCCGGGCATCCCGCAGTGCTGCGCGGCGCGCGGCTCGTCGCTGGCCTTCCACGCCAGCTCGCCGCCCTTGTCGAGGATGCGCATGTCGCCCTGGTCCACGAGCTGCAGCGTCTGCAGGAAGTTGTGGTCGTCGGACCGCGTGTCGTGGGTGTGCCACACCGAGGTGCTCCCGTCGAACACCTCCAGCCCGTTCCACGAGAACACGAGCGCGCACGTGTTCACGGTGCTCACCGCCATGCACTCCGACTCCCACACGCTCAGGGCCTCGGCGCCCGGCGCCGTCGTGTCGAGCACCTCGACGTAGCAGAAGTCGGCGCCGAGGCCTCCCGCGCCCGGCGTGGTCTGGGTGCGCAGGAAGTACGCCGCGTACTTCCCCGACGGCGACGTCAGGAACAGCACGGGGTTCTCGTCCCAGTGCGGCGGGATGCTCGCCAGGATCTGCTGCTTCGTCTCGCGCTGTAGCGTGCCGGCCGGGGCCGTCGCCGCCGCGTGGGACGGGAGCAGAAAGGCTAACGCGAGACACACCGCGACAATGTGCAGCGGAACACTGAGCTGCATGGCTGCCGCTTTGAGTTTTCGCCACTCGGGCGCTTGTCTGTGTTGTGCTTGTGCATGGACTGGCGACCTGGCGTGTCTTTTATAGTTAGAGATGCCGATGGAGTGGTGGAGCGTGACGGTAAAGGCAACGTTGAGTGGTTGACGATACCAGCTCCAACGTTTCAGTGGGGGATTAGGAAACAAAACAAGAAGAGGACTTGGCTAGTTGATTTGTTATGCTTGGGGTTGACTAGCTTGTGAGTTGTCGTGCATTTAGTCATATTGATCGGAATCGATTGAGAATGGAACGCGCACTTAGGAATGGCGAAGGGGCTTACAGATCTTTCTGAATCCAAAGTGACGAAGGGACCCATCAAAAAAAAAAAAAGTGACGAAGGGGTTTGATGCAACGTGGACTATATCGAGCTGGTCAACTTGACTGAAATTCTTTATGATTCGACTTAACCAAATCCACCGATGGTTCGAGTCCAATTTATCACGTCGAAAAGCGCACGTCAAAGTCTGAACAGCTGCAAGCGTACTACTACTGATTTAAGTGGAATTTGGAGAGGAGCAACTAGCAACATGAATTCGACCGAGTTTGACACGAAGTGGCAACGGAGATCAAATGCGATACAATAGGCGAGCGATGGTTTTCCCGCTAGATCTCCGGACGCAGCTGTCACACCCCAAATTTTCTATTTTAGGTTGTGAATAGAAAACATTAAATTAAATAAATGATTTATATTTTTAAAAAAAAATTCAAGATTTGGTTATCCTTTTATAAATTAAATTTGCAAAATGTGAATTTAAAATATTTTTATAATTTTATTTTATTTTTCTGTTGCATTCATGTCATTGCAAAAATTTTATTGAGTGAAAAATAATTAATTAAAATTGATCTAGGTTCAAATAGATTTGGCTCTATTTATAAAATGAATAATTTATTTTAAAATATATTTTGAAACAAGTATAAAATATACATTATAAATTTCATAAATATTCTCAAAATATTTTTTATATTTTATTTGGTTCATAAAGCTTTAAATTTGTCTTTGGATTGAATTTACAAAACAAAAAAAAAGAAAATAAAAAGGCCGAAGCCTCTCCTCTCCCCAATCTCGCTTTCTGGCCCAACAGGCTGATCCACCTCAACCAGCCCAGCCCAGTTCCTGCCTCCATTTTCCCCTCCCTCCCACCTTGGCTCGTTCGGCCCAGAGGCACAGGCGCCGCAGCCAAGTCCACGCGGGCGAGCCAGCCCAGCTAGCCCCGTCCATCTCCTCTCTCTCCTTCTCACTGTCCAGGGGGCCCCACCGACGTCCTCTCCTCCTTTCTCTTTTTTTTTTAAATTGGGGGCTCTCCCATTCCCATTCATAATCGAACGGAAATACAAACGTTACCAAGAGTTGTTCAAAGAAGAAAGAAAACGGGAGAAAAAAGATGACCCTAGACCCGAGGGCGACGGCAACTCGACCTACAGTTCCACGCGCGCAACCAGAAATTATTACAACCTGCGTTTGACCACCAACGCAAAAGGAGCAAATTTCAGATGAAGAAGCCCGCAAGTCCTGCGACTTTTGGACCAAAGTCTTTTGAAGATCATCACACCAGACGCGCCCACAAGTCCTCCCCCCCTATCTGGAATTCACAGTCTTCCAGCGGGGTTGCTGCTTCTTTGGTGGAGCTACTTGTTGGATCCATCATCCTCATGTCCTCCTTGCTTGTCATCAGAGAGCTTCTGTTTTTTAGTTGCCAGAAATTTCTGCTGCAACTTTGAGCATCAGTTTGACCCCTCCTCAATCTCTTCCTTCTCCATCTCTGGAAACAAACCTGCCCAAAAACGTATTAATGCACCGGCATGACAAATAATCTCCAATGGAGACTTAATCAACTTTTTTCAAAGCAAGCTTTGTTTCTAGCACACCACAAAGCCCAGCAAATAGCTGAGACACCTAAGACATGTATCTGTTTAGCATTAGGTAACCATTTGTCAAGCCAAATCCAACATTGTTCTAAAGAACCAGGGATGTCAATTGATCCAATGGTTTTAGCAATACAGGCCCACACTATCTTTGCAACAGAACACCTGAAGAATAAATGATCTACTGATTCATCCATATCACAGAAATAACACTCAGGTGTTCCAATCCAGTTTCTTCTTAACAAATTATCCTTAGTCAAGACAACATTAGATGACAGGAGCCACATAAAGAACTTTATTTTGGGAGGGATTTTCCCTTTCCAAATATGTTTGAGGTATATTCCACTATCACTTTCAGTCATTTTTTCATAAACAGATTTCACAGTAAATTTATTCTTTCCACCCCATCTCCAGCCCACCTTGTCTGGATTACTAGTTAGAACAAACCTACTAGCCATTTCCAGAATCCTTTCCCATATGTCTCTCAGTTCAGTTGGTAACCATCTTCTAAAAGTTATTTTTTCCACATTGGCCAAGACCTGTGCTACAGTTAACTCTTTTTGATCACATAGAATATGTAGTTCAGGAATTATTTGACAGAGAGGTTTATCTCCTTTCTCTACCAGCGGGCCCCACATGTTGGGGTCGTCCCCTTCCTCTCGCCCGAACTGGCCGATGGCCCACCGATCCGCTCGGCGCGCGGGACGCGGACCAGATCCTCGCATCCCGGGTCGACAGGACCCAGCCCGGCCTCACCCGCGCGACTGACGCATCCGCGACCGCTCTCCTCTCACTCCCATCCGGTCAAGGCCGACATGGCCGCATGGAGCTGAGATCGCGACCCAGCTCGTCCTCTCCTCTCCACCCCTCTGTTGCCCTTTTAATCGAGCCGTGACCTCGCGCATCCATGCCTCCACCGCTCACCCGCTCGCCGGGTTCCTTCCCTCCCTCCAGCAATCATTTCCATCGTCACCGCCGCCATTGCCGACCTCGGCTTGAGCTCGCTGCTCCCAGGTATTAGAGCCTTAGAGGCAATATGCGGAGCTGAGTTACAAAAGAATAATGTAGGTAATCCAATTCCATGGTTGTCAAATGATCGTTTTCACCACTGTTTGATTGCATGTTCATCGGAGCTAGTATTCGCGGCACATAAGTCCCATAATATCGCATCGTGATATTCTTGAGAGCTAGTATTTGATTTGAATATTCTTGAGAGCTAGTATTTGATTATATAGCTAGACTAAATACAAAGCATCAAACTAAGGTGTTGAAGCAAATTACCTGGACCAGCATCACGTTACTTAGATGGCGTAGCAGACACGCCATCAGCATGAATAGTAGCAAGATGGTCGACTTATGTTCATACAAAGCATAAAAATGTAGTTATACCAGTACTCTCAAAAATATCACCGTGCGATATGATGGTCGACTTATGTGCAGTGAATATTAGCTCCGCTGAACATGCTTCAAACCGTGGTGAAAACGCTCATTTGACAGCCATGGATAAAGCTGGACGAAAAACTCGAAGCTCGTTAGCTCGTTCGGCTCGTAGCTAGCTCGGCTCGACTCGACTCGGCTCGTTAGGATAACAAGCCGAGCCAAGCCAAGATTTTAGCCCGTTAGTTATAGCGAGCCAACTCGAGCTAGCTCGTGAGCCGCTCACGAGCCAAACGAGCCGCGGTTATGAGGGAAAAACTCATGGAACACATTATATATGTATAATGTAATACTATATTACTTTTAGTTTATGTATAAATATACTCATGGACTATATTTAAGACGGTTGAATTCATTACTTTTATATTAGTAATATTCTTAAGTTTTTGAAAATATAAATATTATATTTTATATATTTTAATACCTAGCTCACGAGCTTAATGAGCCAGCTCAAGCTTTTAACGAGCCGAGCCGAGCTGGCTTTCTGGCTCGTTATCTTAACGAGCCAAAACGAGCTGAGCCGAGCCGAGCCGAGCTGGCTCGTTATCCAGCCTTAGCCATGGAGTATTACTTACATTGTTCTTTTCGTGACTAGATTGACTCTAATACCTCCTAGTACAACTTGGAAGCCTCCATTTTTCTGGCTGCTCCCAATGAATCATAAAAGGCACTTAAGAGACCCAGATCAACTTAAGACTTTGGTTAGAAATATTGATTCCAAAACTGTGTTGGCCCTTTAATTTGCCAAATCCCTATCTCATGATGACAGCAACTGCTGAAGCTTAGATGCAGGCTTAGTTTTGGAAGCAATTTTCTAACCAAAGTCTTAATTAGTCTGCCCAAGTTTAAGCACTCTCGAGATTACCATGGCTGCTGATGCAATCAACAGGATGACTGGATACGTTATGCCCAAGTTTAAGAACTCTCAAGTTTACAGTAATGATTAATATTTTTACATGATTTTATCTTGTTTCCAATGCTAGCTTCTCAACTTAAATTGCAAGACGAGATCAAGGTTATTAAGCAGTCAAAGTATGAAACGGAGGTCCTATGAACATTTGAAGTTATTACAAATCTACTAGTCCGTGTAGTGCAATTAGTGATCTATTACTCTGTTTCGAGTTACTGCATTCGTCATATGTCGATTGCCATGCTAAGTGTGTCTTGTAGAAACCTAGCTAGATATGGCTATCCTGCTGCAAAAGCATCTTCACATTGGTCTGTGAATGATAGTATTTGCATCATATACAAGTAATATTGTGTTTGCTTTACTTACAAATAAATATAAGCTAATTTTATTTTGTGTGCATGAAGGATCTACTCTCTTAATCCTCAAAATTAGTGGTTACTCTAAATTGCGTATTCTTAATCTTTCCTCTTCAAGCCTTTAAATTCTTTGGCTGTCAGATCTTTGTTCCCTTTCGGAATCGGTAATCCTGTGTTCAAAAGTTTTTCACAATGAGAACGAGTTCATTTTCTGCATTAGTTCACTGGAGTGGATGTTTCTTATAGGTTCTGAACTGTACAAATATGACCGTGCTTCACACAACAAAGTAGCGATTGTACCGAGCTGGTTACTTTGATGGATGGCCTGGGTCGTACATGCCCTAACTTGAAAAATATGCGCATGTCAGCGTTTCTCGGACTGGCGTTCTGAGGGGCAACGGCGGACTCCGCCGTCCACCTTCGCCTGCCGGCCGGGATCCGGAATACCGCGTCGACCTCCGTGCGGCGTAAGGCGCCACACCCGATCGCCGCACCCGATCCGGTCTGCCTCCCCTTGCGGTGTCAGGGCGCGGTCCGCGAGGTGGATCGCGCGCGGCGACAGCTCCGGTCAGGCGCGGTGGCCGCCTTGGATCGGACCGGCACACGCGATAACAAGTGTGCCTGCTGATCTTCGCCGGAAACACGATCCTTGATCTTTTGAAGCGGATTTTTTTCGACAGAAGCTTTCTCAGGCTCATGGAGAATGCCGTCTGTGACAATAGCTTCCTCAGTCCAGAGAGCCCTGCGAAGAATTACGGCAAAGGAATCTCAAAAACCTGATATCGCTTACGGCAAGAGATTGATGGCCCGTTCAAATCAAGAGGCGTTCATAGGGGATTCATTACATCTCTGTGAAGGCTCTGGAAAATTTTGGGATTCAGAATCTGATTCGGATTACGAAGACTTGGGTGATGCCGAAACTCCTTCGCTTTGTTTCAAATCTTTTTCCAAGCCAATGGAGGCACCGGTTGCAGTCGAAGATTTTCATGTCAGCTCTTCGACATTGGCGTCCAATACTCCACAGGAGAGGACTCTTCTTCCATCTTCTCCGAGGAAAGTACAACCACCTTGGAGGCGACTTTGGAAGGCACCAATGCCTCCACGAAGCTCTCCACCCATGGCGACTTGGAAGGGGCCACTGCCTCCTCGACGGATTACACCTTTGGCAACCGTCGGAGATTTCTTTCCGTCGACCTCTACGGTGGCGAACAAGGAAGGGGACAGGAGCGCTCCTACCCTGGGCAGTTCGGTGGGACCACGTGCTGACGTACAGAAGCAAGCCCATCGGTCGGCCCAACCTGCACAAGGACCGAGCCAATCTAATCTGATCGGTCCTTTTGTGAGTATCGCGAAACCTACACGGCGCCTAGTATCACCGATCCTCTCTGTCGACGCCGCCTCTGTGCAGACCTACCGTGAAGCCCTCATGGCCGGAGGAGGGTGGCACCGAGGACGCGGACCTGCTCAAGGGAGAGGAGACGTCTATGGCCGCAACCGAGATCAGACTCGGGGACGTGGCGTTCAAGGTGGAGGCGCGGCAGGAGGAGGCGCGGTAGGAGGAGGCGCAGCACCGGCTGCAGCCACGGCAGGGGCTGCTGCACGAGGGGGCCGACCACCCAACGGCGGTCGACGTGGCGGCCCCCCTCTCACTGGCGCTGGACGTGGCAGCCCCCCGCCAATCGGTGGGGGACATGGCGGTCCCCCACCTGCTGGTGCTCCGGCTAACAGGGGGAGAGGCCGTGGAGCTGGCCACAATCAAGCGGCCGGTGCGGCGATTCAAGGCGCAACGGCGCTGGAAGCACAGCCAGCAGGGGCGGCTGCACCAGAACCACAGCAAGCCGTCGATGCCGCTGACCCTATCGTTGATGAACAGGGGAAGAAGAGGAAGCGGAAGGATCATTTAAAGAAAGAGTGCACAATTTGCACGGAACAACACTTCACCAACCAATGCCCGCTGCTTCGAGGTCCGAAACCTACAGTGGCTTATTGCGGAGCTGCTGATGATGGGGCGGGTTTTTTCCAGATCCAGGCTGCTCAGCACCACCAAATTGTGGATCAAATCCAATCTTCTCCTGTTGCCCGTATCACAGTGGAAAGAGGACAGGTATCTGCGCAGCGGCTGCAAACTGAATTGGCTAGGATCATTCCGTTGCAGTGGAACTGGGAAGTGCAAGAGCTGGGGGGACAATCCTATGCGGTCCAGTTCCCAAGCAAGGAGGAACTTGATCGCATGGTTCAGATTAGCTCGGTCAACACAAGGGACAAGGATGCAACCTTCCTCATTGAAGAATTTGTTGATGATGTTGAAAGGTCACAATGGCTAGAGGGGGGGGGTGAATAGCCTAATAAAATTTCTAGCAAGAACACTAGACAACCCAATTAGATAGCAAGGCGGCAAATGTGCAAAGCAAGTGCTTCGACTACTCTATGCAAGCCGTCCTACCATGCAAGGCTACTCAATTTAATTGCACGCACAACAACGGTGATCAAGCTACACAATGTCGGTTCACCGAAACCAACCAAGCAATTCTACCCACGGGATTTAAGCTACACAATGAGTTGTTCCCGACCGACCACAACAATCAATTCTACCTTGCGGAAAGTAAAGAGATGATCGAATGTTATACCGCCGTGAAGAGTAGAAGATAGCCAATCACCGGTGTAGAAGCCAATCACCTAGAGATGCTCAAGCACAATCACAATGGAGGTCGAAGCCTCGGCAATCACAAATCAACACAAGGATTTTTACCGAGGTTCACTTGCTTCCCTAAGCAAGCTAGTCCTCGTTGTGGCGATGCACTTGCTTGGTGAGTTGCCCGCTCAATTGGCTCGGTGCCAAAGACCCCAATGGGGAGCCGCAATCTCCACACAAGACAAGGATCCACAAGCCACGAGCAATCACTACAAGAAATATATCATCTTATGACATTTATGCCATGACATATGATTAAAATGTCACTAAATCGACTAGTTTATGACATTTGTTTTGGAGCCAGCTTAACTTAGTGACATTAATTCATAAATGTCATAACAAATGTCAAAATGGTAGTGAAAAGGTATATTGTGACGACATTCGCCATGTCATAACGATCAATTTACTGTTGTCATAAATCTATGACTAAGATGTTGAGTCATAAATTATTTTATTGATTTTTGAAAACCTTATAGTCCAAGGTGGCACATGGGTCCATTTGGCATGATGCACTACATGGATTCTAGTGATCCGTGGCCACATTTGATGCCCCTATGGCATCCTGACGGGCCATGCAACTATCTATTGGCTTTCTCGGTCATGAAAGAAAAGTGCGCTAGAAGAATTGAACCTAGGATCTCTTGATGCCAATGGAGCATATATGACTACTATGATACTACCTCGTGTCAAATCTAGACTAGTTTTGTTTTATTCAAAATATTATGTAGAAATTGTTAAAACAAACAAAGAAATAAAGATGTATATAAAATATATAAATAATATTTATTTTAATTATTTCAAATAGTAAATAAAAGTATACACCTATACGTGTATATGAAGAACGATAAATAAATGTTGTAATAATATGTGTGTGGTTGCGTTAGGTATTAAAATAATAATTAAATCAAGATGTATATAAAATATATAAATAATATTTATTTTAATTATTTCAAATAGTTAATAAAAGTATACAGCTATACGTATATATGAAGAACAATAAATAAATGTTGTAATAATATATGTGTATGGTTGCGTTAGGTATTAAAATAATAATTAAACTTAATACATTTATACACATACATTTCTCTATTTTTGTGTGGAAACTCAAATAGTGTCGATGTATACTTGACAAAAAAAAAATGCCACGCACGTACACCACCAGACCCACACACGCACAACGCACCTTTTTTTGAGAATACGCACAACGCACCTGCAACCGCGTGCTCTTTCCCTCCGTCGGCCCAAACACACGCGCCACCCCATGCCAGCTAAAGCCCAGCGGACACCCACACCAAGGCCCAACCATCTACACCTGAAAAGGTCACTTAAATATAAATTAATTTAAAAAATACGGGAGAGAGTTGGTTCGATCCTCCAACCACCACGCCACCAGAAGCAGTTACGACCACTAAGCTAGGAGTACACATTTGACATTTAGTGTGGTATTGTTATATATTTTTTTACTTAGAAATTCAATTACAGTAGAAGAAAATAGTAACTAAAGCTACTCGATGGGTGATCATGTGACTCATCCATCTCGTTGTATTAAGATGCTCAAACTTTTTCTCAAGCTTGTGTGTGCCACAAGATAAGGAAATGCTAAGTTTTAGATTTTTTGGAAGTATTTTGGTATTTTATTTCATTTAAATTAATTTCCGCGTGCTAGGACGCTGTAACCGTGGGTTGAATAAAGAGTACCTCAGAAATGATGTGAAACAGTTCCAAATTTATACGCTATGTCCCAAATGCTCCACGGAACAATTTTTGATAGAGTAGGATGGAAAAATATCTTATTTTCGAGGTGTAACTCCCTATCCTTTATAAATTTTAGTGATAAATAAATTCAATAATTATCTATTTTGATCAGAAAAAATCTAAGATTCGGTGTGGAGCCATGCTTTGTGCCTTCATGCATGCAGAAAAAGTTTCAAGTCATTTGACACCAGTGTATTATACATGCTTCACAAAGTCTATATGTCATTTCGAAGAAGCCTAACTACAACTGATGGGTCATCGTGTGACTCAACCATTCCAATGTAGTAAGATGCTCAAACTTTTTCTCAATCTTCCGTGAGCCACAAGATATGCTAAGTTTTAGATTTTTTAGAGGTACTTTGCTACTTTATTTCATTTAAATTAATTTCGCATGGCGGATGCGGTAATTGTAGGTTGAACTAAGAGTACCTCGTAAATGATGTGAAACAGTCCCAAATTTCTACACTATGTCCGAATTCTCCAAGAACCATTTTAGGTGGAGGAGGATGACAAAATATCTTATTTTCAAGGCGTAACTCGCCCTCCTTTATCGCCTTGAGCGATAAATAAAATCAATAATTATCTAATTTGATCGGAAAATCCAAGATTCGTTGTGGGGACATGCTTTGTGCCTTCAAGTATGTAGAAAAAGTTTCAAGTCATTTCAACATCTGCTTAGTGTACAAGTTTCACAAAGGGTATGCACCATTTCATAGAACTCTAACTACACTTATGTGTCTCTACATGACTTGTCTATTTTTCATGTGGTAAGCTTTCAAACTTACATTATTTGTTACATGACATGTAGTCTAGTTTTAGGACATGGGGTTAAATGGAACAAAATTCAAGTTTGATTAATCCCACTAATAAAACAATTTATTTTTAACTAATTTTTAAGATTTGAGGTTAAATGGAACATATCTTCCTGTTTAATTCATTTGATACGACATGTAGTCTAGTTATGTTAATTAAAATTTTGTTTGGACTCATAGAGGTCGTCAAGACAAAAATTCCTATATTATGATTTGCATTTATATTAAATGTATTTTAAGTGAGAATTAAATGTATTTTATCAAGCTAAAGAAAAGAAAAAAGAAAACCTAAATTCAGCCCAACAGCCCAACAGTCCACCGGCCTGCAATGTTTTCAACCGTTGATTCTAGATCTGATGGATGAAAATGAGCTGAGATCAAACTTCTGAGTATAAAAACACCAAACCCTAGCTTGTCTTCCCTGTCTCAACCTCATTCACGCACGGGAGGCCGGCTCCACCCACCCGGCACTTAGCGCCGCCCCATCCCACCCCATCAGTTGCCCTCCCATTCTAGTTTTCCATGGCAGCCCTCCATTCCTGGCCTGGGCTCGGCGGATCCGGTCCTCGGAGTGGCGGATCTTGCCGGCGGCATAGCGTAGAAGGCGGATCTCATGGGGCTTGGTGCGAGGGAACCGGTGGTCGGGCACGGGCGTTCCTGGTAGAGCTGGCCCAAAGGCGACGACAATGGGGATGCCCTCTCATGCCTCCACACCGGCGGGAGTGAGTCTGCGGCGCCGTGCATGCCCGGTGGCAGCACCCCATCCGACATAGTGCCAGGGTCACGTGGCCGGGATCTGGACAAGGCCACGGCGGCTGTTTCCGTCCACGACGGCGAGCTTGCTATCCATGACCGTGACCTCGCCGCGTCGCACAACCAGGTCGTTGCAGCGCTTGTCTTGCTGGGAGGCAGCGGCTGTGCTGTAGATCCGGTCCACGACACGGTAGATCTGGCCGGCGCTGGTGCAAACCCTTCGGCGAAAATCAAGGTACCTAATCATATGTGTTTTTTCTTCAGCATCAGTTTTGGAGTCCCTACGGATCCTGTATGCTAAGACATGTACGTGGGTAGGATGGGGACGAGCGCAAACATTTGTACATGGTGGGTGTTGTTGCTGGCGTTAGAACTGAGTAGATCGTGGGTTGTTTAAGATAAGGTACCGTAAAAAATAGTTTTCGTGCTTTCAGTGCCTTGTTTTTAGAGATTAGGATGTACACAAATCGGACTCCTTGCTTCGGTTTCAGTAGGCATCACAAGTTCAGCTGCTTGTTTTCAGATATTACTGACTAGGTTCAGTAGAAATGAGAGTCCGTTTTGTTGCTTTATCTCCAGAAATTGATGCATTTTTTTCAGGCTGAGCAGCTGCCAGCAAAACATTTTAGGACACTTTCATGGAACAAAGCAGGGCACTAGAGCACAACAGATAACCTCCTTCTATGAGGTGCAATCAGGCAATACAATTAGTAAGTTGAGAACAACTCAATAAAATAGCCCAGCTTTATGTCAAATGATCATTTTTCTGTGCTAGTGATTTGTAATTGTGTTGCATAGCTGTTTTCAGTAAACTTATTGTAAGAGTAGCCGTAGAAATATTCTGACAATGTTTTCAGTAAACTTGTTGTAAGAGTAGCCAGAGAAATATTCTGACAATGTTTGCAGTAAATTTGCTGTAAGAGTAGCTGCAGAAGTTAACTTGCATATATTCTTTTTTGTGGTTTGCACATTTAGTTTCTGATGTTCTGCACGTTCAGTATCTACGAATAGTGTGACTGGCTTTGTGTAAGTTGCATTATTCAAATACTTTACTGATAAAATGTATATGGCTTTGTGCTGCAGCAAATAAAATAAAAGAAAATGTGTATTGCATTATTCAAGTACTTTACTAGAGTAATAAACTGGATACTGTTTTGTCATATAATTATTACACTCACTAGACAATAAAAATAGAAACGTATACCTGGTTATTATTTTCTTCATGTCTATAAGAAAACTTTCGAGGACAATGATAAATCTTGTACTCGTGCAGGTCCTTTGGAGTTAAAGAGTGGACATTAACTACTTCGGTGTTGTCCTCCCTCTTTTAATGCTTTTGGAAATATGTATGATGTTTATAAAATCTGTGTTATCCTCCCTCTTTTAATTATGTAATGGTGACTTTTGATGGGTGTTTATGGGATCAAGGTTCTAAAACTTGGATGTGTCTGTTATGAAGGTTGCTGGACCACACCACAGATGCAAGGTATTCCAAGATGCACAGTGATGCGGAAGATGATGATTGTTACGATTTTTTTAATATAGAAGCTAGCTGATACTTATAATATCAATATTGGAAGTTATGGTGTGCTGTATGGAAGCATTGTTTATTTTTATTGCTGTCACAATGCAAATTAATGCTTCGGCAATGTATATTATATGAATGTCTTGTTACAATTGTATTGGCTAGACAACTTGCCTATTGTCTATTTATTTAAAATGGCTTTGCAGCATTTGCTGAACATTTTGAATATTTATTTTCTAAAATATGTGCATGAAAGTTTGTATCGACTGCCAAAAAAAAAAAACTCTTCGTGGGCTTGTTCTAAGCTGGTTGGGCTGGACTAAAATCAATAGAAATGAATTGGACTAAAAAAACTTTAAAACATGAATTGGGCTTGGCCAAAAATGAACTACAACAAAGGGCTTAGCCCATTATAAGCCTGTTTACTAGTGGGCTTCAATAGGCTGAATTCAATTTTGTTATGGGTTTTGATCCATTTACCAATGACATAAAATTATGTCATAAATGTTTGTGACATCTAATATCAATGTCATAATGTTATGACATAAGCACCTAAATGTCACAAGTTGTCATTATAGACGTTCATCTTTTGACATTTCTTTTTCAAACTTAATGTCATAAATGACAACTTATGACTTATTTTCTAGATATTATGACATATATGAAATGTCAAAAGATAACACATTTCTTGTAGTGAATCCACTAGAGTATCCTTTCGCGAACTCCCGCGGGAAGGATCAAGAACCCTCACAAGAACCCGTGTGGCCTCGAACAATCACCAAGTCGAGCTCAACCACCACCCACGCTCCAAACCGTCTACGGTGACGGGAATCACCGAAGAGTAACAAGAATCCGCTGACCCACTCGAAGAACAAGTGCCTCTAGATGCAACTCTCAATGCAAATCACTTGTCTTGCCACTCAAATCTCACAAGAGATGCTCAAGAATGAAAGAGATGAGTGGGGGAGTGTCTCTCTAGCTCAAAGGATGCACAAGTATGTGAAAATGGCCAAGAGACCTCCCCAGCCGGCCAATGGTCTATTTATAGACCCTCCACGAAAGTAGCCGTTGCCCCCTCGGGCCGGAGCTCCAGAGAATGCGCCGGACGCGTCCGTCCGGCCGCCGGACGCGTCCCGGCGCTCTTCGCGCGCCACGTCACCCGACCGTTGGAACTTCTCCGTTCGAAACCACCGAGCGCCGGACAATGAACAAGATGAACCGCCCGAGTCCGACGCCCGCGTCCGTCGCGTGTCCGGCGACCGACCGCGCGAGAGACAACCGTAAAGTTTCGGTCGGCGTCGCCGCCCGCCGGACGCGTCCGCCCGCGTCCCGACGGTCTCTGCGCCCGATCGGCCACCTGCGCCGATCCGGCCGCGCGCGGGACGCGTCCGCCCGCCAGCCTCGTCCCGGCGCTCGTCGCGCCCGTGACTTGTCACTTTCTCGTTTTGATCTTTGATGTCGCACCGTCGTCGATCCAATCTCCAAACCACTTGTCCAAGGTGCTAACTCCACGAGTAGATCACTTCTCAAGCACCGGAGTTAGCGTATCTTCTCAAGATCACGTCGACAAGTGTTAGCTCTCTAGTTAGCCTCTCATGCATCATGCAAAGTCACAACTAGAGGCACTTAGGACCGCGAATGAACCGAGGAAACCCCTCTTGATAGTCGGTTATCGATCCTAAATGTGGTCACACTCGCTAAGTGTCTTGACCACTAAACCGGAAAGCCCTATCAAGTATACCTTCGCCTTGATCTCCATGGGCCTCCGTCGGAGCTCGATCACTTTACATCCTTCATGTTCATCACCGTGATCACCATGCTCCATCATCCACCGTCACGTTGCTATGTGTCTAACCACACTTAGAGCAAAGCATTAGCAACGTTTGAGTGTCATTAATTACCAAAACCAAACCGGAGCTTTCAATCTCCCCCCTTTTTGGTAATTGATGACAACCCCTCGACAAACTCACAAAGATATGGAAAATGAATTCAATATGAAATTGAATTGCTTGCCCAAGACATTTTGAACATGAATCTTGGATTGGACAAGCATTTCAATTCGGTTTTGGTAGTGGTAGCTCCCCTACATGTGTGCATCAAATGTTTGGTCGATTTTCAAGCACACATGCATAGATGAAACTTGTGTGAGAGTTACCACAGCCAAAATGGTACTAAGGTTTATAGAATTGACCTTTGAAGCGTGATACCAATCGGAGTGCGATAATAAACCTTCCTTAGCACCATGGGAATCTAGACATCATCAAAACTCAAGATACCTCATGAGATCATATTAAAGCAAGGTACTTGAACAAGAGAAACTCTATGTCTAGAAACCACCTAAGCATGCTAGTACTCCAATTCATCAATCAAGTTCTATACTAGCAATACACCAAACAAGCATGAATATTGAATTTAGCTTGCAATGCTCCATATCATCATGTATGCACACACAATATGCAACAAATAGTCTATGAGCTTGCTCCCCCTATTTTTGTGCTCATGGTTGGGTCATATCATAAAAATTGATCCCCTTCCATTGCTCTTTGTGACTTATTTCTCCCCTAGGTAACTTCTCCCCTAGGTGTATACTTACTTCTCCCCTTTGTCATCAATGACCAAGAAGGGTGTATAAGATGAGAGAAACAAGTCAATCAACTATGGCCAAATCTAAATCACATGCCTAGAAAATGTATCTCGGTTTGATCCAAGGGCAAGCTTCTTCACACCTCATAAGAATAAGGGTTATCTTGACCATGTTGAGATACACATCATGAGCAAGTGCTAAAGATTCAACACTAGGTTCACAAGCTCACAAACAAGTCATATGCCATCACTAGATCAAATCAAGCATAGAAACAATAGTGATGCCATATACCCTTCAAATTCATTTGATTTGCAATGAATGAGCCTAGCAAGATGCACATGTATACATGTCTACACAACTAGCAAAGGATGCATGAGATGCAACAACCAACTTTTACCTTGCTATGTTGGAGGAGAGGCATGTCATATATGGGGTGCATCAATCCATGTTGGAGAAGCTAAGTATGTTCAACTCATTCCTCAACTTGCAAAATCTCTTCTCATCAAGAGGCTTGGTGAATATGTCGGCTAGTTGATCTTCGGTGCCATTGCTTTCAATGCTAATATCACCCTTTTGTTGATGATCTCTAATGAAGTGGTGCCTCACATCAATGTGCTTGGTTCTTGAATGTTGAACCGGATTGTTTGTCATCTTGATTGCACTTTCATTGTCACAAAACAAAGGCACATGCTTGAACTTGATCCCATAGTCCTTCAAGGTGGCTTTCATCCATAGCAATTGTGCACAACAATTCCCCGCACTAATATATTCGGCTTCGGCGGTGGAAAGTGCCACACTATTTTGCTTCTTTGAAGACCATGACACAAGAGATCTTCCTAGCACTTGGCATGTACCACTTGTGCTCTTCCTATCAATCTTGCAACCGGCATAGTCGGAGTCGGAGTATCAATCAACTCAAAGCTTGACCCCTTGGGATACCATAGACCAACATCTTGAGTACCCTTCAAGTATCTCAACACCCTCTTGGTTGCCGTCAAGTGACTCTCTCTTGGAGAAGCTTGAAATCTTGCACACATGCATACACTAAACATGACATCCGGCCTTGAAGCGGTTACATATAGTAAGCTTCCAATCATTGATCTATATAGCTTTTGCTCAATCATCTTGCCACTATCATCAATGTCCAAGCCACCATTGGTTCCCATAGGTGTACTAATGGCCTTAGCATCTTGCAACCCAAACTTCTTGATCATGTCCTTGATGTACTTGCCTTGACTCACAAAGGTGCCATTCTTCATTTGCTTGATTTGAAGACCAAGGAAGTAGCTTAGCTCTCCAAGCATAGACATTTCAAACTCACTAGCCATCATCTTAGCAAACTCTTCACAAAAGAATTGATTTGTTGATCCAAAGATGATATCATCCACATAGATTTGCAACACAAACAAGTCATCTTCTATCTTCTTGGTGAAGAGAGTAGTGTCAACTTTGCCCATCTTGAAGCCTTTGGATATGAGAAAGTCCCTCAATCTTTCATACCATGCCCTTGGAGCTTGCTTCAAGCCATATAATGCCTTCTTGAGCTTGTAGACATGGTTGGGCTTCTTGTCATCTTCAAAACCGGAGGTTGTGCAACATACACTTCCTCATTGATGAAGCCATTGAGAAATGCACTCTTCACATCCATTTGATAGAGCTTGATGTTGTGAGCACAAGCATAGGCTAATAGGATTCTAATTGCCTCCAATCTTGCCACCGGTGCATATGTTTCTCCAAAGTCAAGACCCTCAACTTGTGTGTACCCTTGTGCCACTAGTCTTGCTTTGTTCCTCACCACTAAGCCATCTTGATCTTGCTTGTTCTTGAAGACCCACTTGGTTCCAATCACATTGTGTTTCTTTGGCCTCTCAACAAGCTCCCACACTTCATTTCTAGTGAAGTTGTTCAATTCTTCATGCATGGCATTTATCCAATCCGGATCCTTCAATGCTTCATCAATCTTAGTTGGCTCAATGAATGACACAAAGGAGTAGTGCTCACATATGCTAGCCAATCTTGATCTTGTTTGCACACCTCTTTGAATATCACCAATGATATGATCTAGAGGATGATCTCTTGCAATGTTGGAAGGTTGAAGAACTAGCTCATTTGCATTGCTTGCTTGACCTTGATCTTGATCTTCATGTTGAGTACCACTTGTGCTTGCCTCATTGGAATCATCGATCACAACTTGAGTTGGCACTTGCACCTCATCACCATCATCCACTTGCCTCGGCCTAATATTACCAATGTCCATGTGTCTCATTTCATTGCTCAATTGATCTCCACCCTCATCTTCTTGATTTTGATTTCCAACTTGAGAGCCTTGGGTTTCATCAAATTCAACATCATGAACCTCTTCAACTAGCCCACTAGCCAAGTTCCACACTCTATAAGCCTTGCTAGAAGTAGAGTAGCCAAGAAGAAATCCCTCATCACACCTCTTGTCAAACTTTCCAAGTCTTTGCCCCTTCTTGAGAATGTAGCACTTGCAACCAAAGACCCGGAAGTAAGCAATGTTGGGCTTCCTTCCATTCAAGATTTCATATGGAGTCTTCTCTAACTTCCCATGGCAATAGAGGCGGTTGCTATAATAGCAAGCCGTGTTGATAGCATCACTCCAAAACTTCTCACTCACATTGTACTCAAGTAGCATAGTTCTTGCCATCTCAATCAAGGTCCTATTCTTCCTCTCAACTACACCATTGGATTGGGGAGTGTAGGTTGGTGAGAATTGATGTACAATTCCAAGCTCATCACATAACTCTTCAACTCTTGTGTTCTTGAATTCACTCCCATTGTCACTTCTTATCTTCTTGATGGTAGTGTCAAACTCATTTTGCACCCTCTTGACAAATGACTTGAATAGATCATAGACTTCACTCTTGTCATAGAGGAAGAACACCCAAGTGTATCTTGTGTAGTCATCCACGATCACAAATCCATACTTGTTGCCCCCAATTGATGTATAGTGAGTTGGGCCAAACAAGTCCATATGCAACAACTCAAATGCTCTTGATGTTGACATCTCATTCTTCTTGGGATGTGAGTTCCCATGTTGTTTGCCGGCTTGACATGCACTACAAGGTCTATCCTTCTCAAATGTGACATCATTCAAGCCTCTCACTAGATCATGCTTCACCAACTTGTTCAATTGCTTCATGCCAACATGTCCAAGGCGCCTATGCCATAGCCATCCCTTGCTTGACTTGCCAATCAAACATGATGAAAGTTGGGCTTCACTAGCATTGAAATCCACCAAGTACAAGCTTCCATGCCTAAATCCCTTGAAGATGATATTTGCTTGATCCTTGCTCACCACCTCAACTTGCTTGTCATCAAATATGCATTTGTAGCCAAGATCACACAATTGTGCCACCGACAAAAGATTGAAGTTCAAAGTATCAACTAGCAACACATTTGAGAGATCCTTCTCATTGGAGATTGCAACCTTTCCAAGCCCCATGACATCACCCTTGCTATTGTCACCAAATGTGATGGAGTTGAATCCACCATTGTCATTCTTGTCAAGAGATTTGAACATACTATCTTTACCGGTCATATGATTTGATGCACCACTATCAAGCACCCAATGCCTCCCTCCGGCTTTGTAATTTACCTACAAGAAGACATCAAGCTTTAGGTACCCATTTTTGCTTGGGTCCTTGAAGGTTAGTCACTAGAGTCTTTGGCACCCAAATAGCTTTCTTCTTTGAGCTCATCCATGGTGTACCAATGAATCTAGCACTCACACCACTCTCACTCTTAACAAGCATATAAGAAGCATTCAACTTGTAAGAGGAGGCACTAGTGTTCTTGTTCTTGCATGCATGCTCTAGATGACCAACTTGCTTGCAACTCTTGCAATAGCTACCATTGATCTTCACAAAACTAGTCTTGTGAGAAGCAAAAGCGGCCTTGCCTTTCTTGGGGATATAGCCCAATCCCTCTTTGTAGAGAGAAGCTCTTTGGCTACCCAAGCACATAAGCAAGCGGTCCTCACCACCATAAGCCTTAGCCAAGGTGTGATTGAGCTCCTTGACTTCCTTCTTAAGACACTCATTCTCAACTACTAGTGTAGAATCACATGCATGACCAACACTACTAGATGATGTAGAGGCATAAGAGCATGAAGGGCCAAGTGATGCAACAACAAATGAGTCATCAAGTGAATCACATGATGTGGACACATTTTTCTTTTCTATGTTCACCACTTGTGGTTGCACTTTCTCTTGCTTCTCAACTAGAGAAGAATGAGCTTTTTCAAGCTTAGAGTGAGCAATCTCTAGCTTCTTATGGTCTACCTTTAGACTCTCATAAGAGGCCCTCAACTCCATAAGTTCTTGCTCAAGGTTTTGTTTATCCTTGCGCAAGCCCCTACATTCTTTCCTAGAGTCATTGAAAGCACCTTTGCAATCCTCAAGCATGACCCATAGTTCTTCTTTTGTGGTGTCATCATCATCATCACTCTCATCATCACTATCGGGTGGAGGTTTTACCTTAGTGGCCTTGGCCATGAAGCAAGACGATGGAGCACCAAATAGAGAAAGCTTCTCTTGAATGGCAATGCTTGCGTGCCCCTTCTTCTTCTTCTTCTTGGAATCATCATCATCATCACTTGAGGAAGATGAATCACTCTCCCAAGTTGCCACATGAGATTCACCCTTCTTCTTGTGATGGGAGGAGTCTTTCTCCTCCTTCTTCTTCTCTTGCTTCTTCCTCTCTTTCTCATGGCATCTTCATCATCACTTGCATATGGGCACTTGGCAATGAGATGATCCTTGCTATTGCACCGAAGCACTTCATGGGACGGTCACTAGACTTGGATGAGCTTCTCTTGCCCTTGGACCGGTACCCCTTCTTCATGAGCTTCCCCATTCTCTTCACAAGGAGTGCCATTTGTTCACTCACTTCTTCTTCTTGCCCACTTGAGCTAGAGCATGGCTCATCTTCACTTGAAGACTCTTCCTTCTTCTTCTTGCCCTTGCTCTTGGATGATGCGGCCTTGAATGCCACACTTTTCTTGTCATCATCCTTCTTCTCATTCTCCTTCTTCTTCTTCTTCACCAACTCTTCCTTCTCATGATCTTCTCTAAACTCATCATCGGCCATAATCTCTTGAAGAACTTGGTTGGGAGTTGGCTTCTCCTTCATGGTTGTCTTCACCATGACGGTCTTCAACATGTCAAATCTCTTGGGAAGACATCTCATGAACTTGGTGGAGAATTGAGAGTCCTTGATTTCTTCCCCAAGTCCCTTGAGCTCATTGACGATGACTTGGAGCCTATGGAACATCTCCGGCACACTCTCATCCTCCTTCATTGAGAAGCTTGCAAACTTCTCTTGCAACATGTAGGCTCTTGCGGTCTTGACACTTTCGGTGCCCTCATAAGTTTCTTCTAGCTTCTTCCAAATGTCATGAGCCACCTCAAGGTTCTTGATGAGCTCAAAGCTTTATCATCAAGCGCCTCATGGAAAGCACTCACGGCAATGTCATTTGCTTGTTGCTTCTTCTCTTCGGCCGGTGTTGGCACCGCACCCTCAACAAGCTCAAACTTTGTCTCCACTACTTTCCACACCTCAAGGTTAATTGACTTGAGATGACTCTTCATCTTGAGCTTCCATTTTGCATAGTCATCACCTCGAAATGATGGTGCCTTCTTGGTGTTGTTGATATGCATAACCAATGCCATTGCTTCACCGTAGGATGTTAATCCAACTCAAACAAACGGTGCCCGGCTCGATACCACGTGAAAGGTCACAATGGCTAGAGGGGGTGAATAGCCTAATAAAATTTCTAGCAAGAACACTAGACAACCCAATTAGATAGCAAGGCGGCAAATGTGCAAAGCAAGTGCTTCGACTACTCTATGCAAGCTGTCCTACCATGCAAGGCTACTCAACTTAATTGCACGCACAACAACGGTGATCAAGCTACACAATGTCGGTTCACCGAAACCAACCAAGCAATTCTACCCACGGGATTTAAGCTACACAATGAGTGGTTCCCGACCGACCACAACAATCAATTCTACCTTGCGGAAAGTAAAGAGATGATCGAATGTTATACCGCCGCGAAGAGTAGAAGATAGCCAATCACCGGTGTAGAAGCCAATCACCTAGAGATGCTCAAGCACAATCACAATGGAGGTCGAAGCCTCGGCAATCACAAATCAACACAAGGATTTTTACCGAGGTTCACTTGCTTCCCGGCAAGCTAGTCCTCGTTGTGGCGATGCACTTGCTTGGTGAGTTGCCCGCTCAATTGGCTCGGTGCCAAAGACCCCAATGGGGAGCCGCAATCTCCACACAAGACAAGGATCCACAAGCCACGAGCAATCCACTAGAGTATCCTTTCGCGAACTCCGCGGGAAGGATCAAGAACCCCTCACAAGAACCCGGTGTGGCCTCGAACAATCACCAAGTCGAGCTCAACCACCACCCACTGCTCCAAACCGTCTACGGTGACGGGAATCACCGAAGAGTAACAAGAATCCGCAGCCCACTCGAAGAACAAGTGCCTCTAGATGCAACTCTCAATGCAAATCACTTGTCTTGCCACTCAAATCTCACAAGAGATGCTCAAGAATGAAAGAGATGAGTGGGGGAGTGTCTCTCTAGCTCAAAGGATGCACAAGTATGTGAAAATGGCCAAGAGGACCTCCCCAAGCCGGCCAATGGTCTATTTATAGACCCCTCCACGAAAGTAGCCGTTGCCCCCTCGGGCTGGAGCTCCAGAATGCGCCGGACGCGTCCGCCGCTGCCCGCCGGACGCGTCCGGCGCTCTTCAGCGCGCCACGTCACCCGACCGTTGGAACTTCTCCGTTCGAAACCACCGAGCGCCGGACAATGAACAGTGAACCGCCCGAGTCCGACGCCCGCGTCCGTCGCGTGTCCGGCGACCGACCGCGAGAGACGGCCCGACCGAGAAAGTTTAAATCGGCGTCCCGCCGCCGGACGCGTCCGCCGCGCGTCCGACGGTCTCTGCGCCATCGGCCACCTGCGCGCCGATCCGGACGCGCCCGGACGTCCGGCCCGCCAGCGCCTCGCGTCCGGCGCTGCGTCGCCACGTGACTTGTCACTTTCTCGTTTTGATCTTCGATGTCGCACCGTCGTCGATCCAATCTCCAAACCACTTGTCCAAGGTGCTAACTCCACAGAGTAGATCACTTCTCAAGCACCGGAGTTAGCGTATCTTCTCAAGATCACGTCGACAAGTGTTAGCTCTCTAGTTAGCCTCTCATGCATCATGCAAAGTCACAACTAGAGGCACTTAGGACCGCGAATGAACCGAGGAAACCCCTCTTGATAGTCGGTTATCGATCCTAAATGTGGTCACACTCGCTAAGTGTCTTGACCACTAAACCGGAAAGCCCTATCAAGTATACCTTCGCCTTGATCTCCATGGGCCTCCGTCGGAGCTCGATCACTTTACATCCTTCATGTTCATCACCGTGATCACCATGCTCCATCATCCACCGTCACGTTGCTATGTGTCTAACCACACTTAGAGCAAAGCATTAGCAACGTTTGAGTGTCATTAATTACCAAAACCAAACCGGAGCTTTCAGATGTCCAAATAGTCAGGGTGTTGAACCGTGTTTGGGTGACTGTCACTAAGGTACCTAGGGTGCTTCGTAGTTTCCTGCAACTTTGGGCAGTTGGTTCCATTGTTGGTGCCACACAGAGGGTGGATATGGTACACCTCAGGGCGACGGGGCAGGTTCGTCTACAAGTGGCAGTTCTTGATGAGAAGAAGATTCCTGTTTTCGCAGATGTTTGTGTTGGCAACTGCGTTTATCGCCTTTATTTCAAAGCTGATGAGGTAGTCCAGCATGTTGCTATTGATCCGAATGAAGATTTGCAGGGGAATGGTGACAAAGATAAGAGTGCTGATGGTGAGGACCGTGAGATGGAAGAGGCTGAGGGTCATAATCTAGAGGCCCCAAAAGATCAAAGTACCTCAAAAACTACTCAACATCCTCATCAGAATATAACCCATCAGCAATTGGCGTCCATGGTTGAGGTGGTACTAGACAAGACTTGCTCTCAGCTTTTTGATGAGATCAGTGCACAGGTTATGCTTGAGCCACTTGATGCACCCATTGACCAGGATGGCACAGGGGATTCTACTGCTGCCCCTAGCGCGGTGGTGGGACAGGAGGCCGCACAGGTGTTGACGGTTGTTAATGATCAATTTTATATGTCAATTAGAGAGAGAAAGAGGGGTATAATCTGTTCACCATCATAGACTTAGGGTTTAAACCGACGTATTCCACAAGTTTTGGTGAATATGTGTTTTCAGGGGATTATCGGGAAAACATCCAAGAGAGGCCCACATGTCATGATTACATAGAGAGAAAGACCGAACGGGTAAAATTGTATATTCTAGAAGACTCCAGAAGGCAAACCCTGGAAGCGGGGACCCACCTGGCAGAGTGGTGGGTCGGCCGACTCCCAGGGTGGCAAGTTCATCTCATTGTTTAAGTCCGTAGTTCTTTCCTTTGAGCTAAATATAAATAACGATACCTGGAATACTTCCTGGTAAAATGCTACGATGGTGTATTATCTCGTTTCCGCTTGCGGATCCCATATTTTTCTTGATTAGAGGAGCAGTTTCTATACCAACACTTCGGCGCCATGCTAGGGATGACAACTTAGCGTGAGTGGTGTTAGAGGTGTCAACAAGCATTTTTGGCGCCGTTGCCGGGGACCGGAATAAACTTTTAGAGAAAAATTGCTTAAGCGTATACTTAGAAAATGAGTGATTGTCACTAGTCACCTCTACTTTGGCGGTTTCACCCCCGTTGTTTTTCTTTGTCTATATTTTATACGGGGTATTAGCAAGATTGAATCGATTCATTCAAAACTCTCGATCATCGTAGTCGGTTCAATCAAGAAGGAAGCTCGTGACCAATCAAGATGGGTGAGAAGACCTTCATGGAGTTCTCTCGCTCCAACAATAGAGAACATCCGCACCGTCCAATACACACTAATATGGAGTTTGAGATCAAGCCAAGTCTCATCAACATGGTGCAAGCTATCCAATTCGGTGGAAATATACATGAAGATGCAAGTACACATCTACGGGACTTCATGGAGATTGGAAACACCATCGCCATAGATGGAGTTAAAGAAGACCTCATACTTCTTCGCCTCTTTCCATTCTCACTAGTGGGAAGAGCGAAGCGTGGTTCTATGCCAATAAAGAAGATATCAATACATGGGCGAAGTGTTCCAAGGCCTTTCTAGCAAAATTCTTCCCAATAGGCAAAACCAATGCCTTAAGAGGAAAGATTACCAATTTCCAACAAAGAAGACGGAGACCATGTCGAAGCATGGGAGCGTTTGCAAGGATACATTCAAGATTGTCCCCATCATGGAATGGAAGAATGGTTACTCATGCAAGGTTTCTATCACGGATTAACTCCGAAGACGCGTGAGCACCTAAATGCAACCGCCGAAGGATCATTCTTATCACTCACTCTTGGGAGAGCTAAAAGACTCATGGAGAAGATAGCGAGATAATCAAAGGCGGTCCCAAGACAATATTCAAGATTGTCACCCGAGTGAAGAAGCAATAGAAGAAGTGAATGCATTATCAACCAAGATGGATGCCTTACTCCACCGGCTTGACCGTAGGGCCAAGTACAAGGAAGATCAAAGAGCAATTGAAGCAACATATAAGCGAGAATTCAAGTCCCATCATGAGAAAGGTTCCACATTGGGTGCAACCATCCATTAATCAAGGTACTCGATCGGGTAATTATGCAAAGCAACCTACTTTAAGAGAGTTGGTTCTACAACATTCCAAGATCAACTCATCTATGGAGGATAGGTTTGCTTTGCTAATAACA
The DNA here is from genome assembly GCA_018135685.1 of Themeda triandra. Taxonomy (NCBI): domain Eukaryota; kingdom Viridiplantae; phylum Streptophyta; class Magnoliopsida; order Poales; family Poaceae; genus Themeda; species Themeda triandra. The sequence continues at coordinate 78,864 of JAENPR010001402.1, read as the reverse complement.
AAATCTTGGAAAATTTAAGCATTAAAATGGATAGTTTCTCCTCTCGCCATTAATGATCAACTAGAGTTCAATAAAAAGATAGAAGAAAGGTTAGCAAAATTGGCCATTGCTTTGCACGTTGCCACTAACCCCGGCGGGTGAGATCTATTACTACAAGAAGAGGGAGTTCCACCGAGAGATCCTCCCTATCCAAAAGGAGCAAAAGGCCAACCATGCTACCACCAAGTGATGAAGAAGAAGACTTCCAACCCGAGCTAGAAGTATTACCACAAGAATCGATGTACAAGCCGACAAGATCGGGAAGCAAGACAACAATTTCGAGATACAAACTACCTACCATTCCCTAGGAGGAAGAGAGGACCACAAATGCATGATGAGCAGTTTGGTAAGTTTGTGGAGGTAATTCAAAAGTTATATGTCAATATACCTCTCGCTGGATGCCATACGAGTCCCCACTTATGCCAAGTACATAAGAGATATTCTTAACAAGAAGAGACCACTTTGCCATCCAATGAAGTGATCAAGCTAAGCCGAAGAATGTAGTGCGGCCATCCTCAACCAACTACCGAAAAGAAGAAAGATCCAGGATGTCCCACTATCGACCGCACAATTGGAGATCAACATTTCAATAACGCACTCGTGATCTTGGAGCAAGTGTCGGTGTGATGCCCGCAGCAGCCTACTACAAGCTCAACCACACTCGCACTTGAGCCAACATCAATGTGTCTACAACTAGCCGACCAATCGGTCCGTTATCCGTTGGGCATTGCTGAAAACATCCCGATCAAGATAAGAGAGTTCTTCGTGCCGGTAGACTTTGTAGTACTTGGATATGCATCCGGACTCAAAGGTATCACTTATACTTGGAGGACCCTTCTTAAGCACCGCCAATGCACACATTGATGTCGGAAAGGAGAAATCAAGTTCACTATAAATGGGCAAGAAGAGCAATTCGCATTCAAGTCGAAACAAGAGCTCAATAAATCCGCGAAGATGGTAGAAGAAGATCGGAGGCAAGTACAACCACCGAGAGACGAGAGGATGCATCTCCGGGATCATCGCGGAATAAATATTTTGGAAGGTCCAATTCGGAGGACTTTAAAAGTCCGAATCCTCGCCGGAAGGTAACTCGGTATTTATCCACATTTTAAATTGCATCTCTTATAGTTTTCTTAGGCATATTTATTTCCAGCATTGCATTATAAAATTCTACGCTCCATATAAATAATTTTACGGTGTGTAACAACCCGTCAAAAATATTTTATCGTGGTGGCACAAAAATCTATCATTTTATGCATTTAAATTAGTTTACCTTCATTTAAATTTCTGCATTGTTTATAATTTTTATTATGGCATTTAGTGCTTGGTGGGTCCTCACCATGGGTCCCACATGTCAAAGACTACACCTCACATACATCAAATCACATAATTTCATCCACTTCCACTCACCTCCACTATCCTCTCTTTTCCACCGCCAAAACCACTCAACCGACCAAAATTTCGGATGGAGGAAAGATCACGCAATAGCATGTGAAGTGGCAGCCACATTGGCCAACCCTGGTGGGGCGCCGACCCCACCATTGGGTCGGCCGACTCCCCCTTTCTCCTCTATAAATAGGCCTCCTCCCATGGCTTCCTTACACCACCCACACTCCAGAATTTTAGCCAAACCTTCGCTCTCGACTTCGTGTTTCTGGAGAGAGTTAGAGAGAAGAGGGAGAAGAGTAGGAAGAGAGAAGAAGAGAGAGAGTGAGCAAGAGTTTAGTAGCAAGTGAAGGGAAGGGATAGTGCTGAGTAGATGACCACAAAAAAATAGTGGAGATGCTGTCCAAATAGGATAAAGAAAATCTAAAATCCGGGGAGGTTGTCAAAATCAAGACCCGAAGTTTAGAGCTTTTTGTCATGAAGAACGACTAACCTCCGGACCGCCGACTCGGATGGCTAACCACTAACCTTGTGCTAATCCTTCTCTCCACTAGTGTTTGTTTTTGTTGAGCAACTTGCAGAATGAAGAGTGCCATGAAGGGACTCATTGGAGCTGTCCGGAACATCAGGACAAGAAGTGCATCTCGCCAAAGCTCGGTGGCTGGTTCCGACATGAGTGTCGACCCACCACCAGAAGCACCTGTAGCAGCACCTGCACCACCACCAGCATCTCAGAGAGTCCTCATGAGAACAGCTGACCTCGCCCTGAGAACTACCCGGGGAGAAGGATGTATACAAGAAGCTCAAGAACAAGCGTTTCATCCACACGCCGCTCATCGATCCGACACTTTTGCTAGCGACGGTATGGCTCAAGAATTTGACACAATTTTTCCACTAGTTGGTTGGACTTCCTTTGCAAACCTCACCGAGAAGGGGATTAGGCTTTTGACCATAGAATTCCTTAGCACCCTTCGATACACGGACAATGGAGTTTATTTTAGAATGTTTGCTCGAATATTCTCTCTTGGAGAAACCTTATTGACCTCCTAGGTTTCCCTCAAGATGCCCTCATATATTTAAATGCAGCACTAGGTGATTTTGATGCACATAGGTTTTGGAGCGAAGATTTCTAGAGCACCGTACCACTTAGCGCACCGCACCGCAGCCATAGAGCATCCTACGCTTAGATTTCGCACCGTTGGATAGGAGCCACCTTTTTCCCACGATTTGATGAAAGCAAGATCGAGTAGCCGACTTGCAGCTGCTATACGCGGCTGTCAAGAAACGAAAGTGTCTCCCTGTCCATCTCCTAGTGAACCATTGGATGAGTGTCCCCGGTTACAAAGTAGGAAGTGTGGCCATTTGCTCGCTTATCACTCGCATTGCCACAAGCTTGAAGTTATTAGAGGGAGCTACTTTTGAGTACATTGAACATCATAGAGAATTTTATGACCTCTATACTTTTGGCCAAGGTCACTTACGAAAAAAGTGAATGATGTTTATTATGCAAAATATGGTGATGCTTTGCGATCCGGTTACCTAACCCGGAACTGGCTTTGTATCATGTGCAAAACTATCATGTTGAGTTGCGACGAGCGGAACCGGTGAATGAGAGAGCACCTCGAAGAGTTCGCTCGAGAGGGGTGACAGGAAATCGTGAACCGGTTGGCGTGGTGCCGAAACCGCCCGAGAAGAACCGGACATGCCAGTTTCAATGAGTGGAATGTACCTCAGCACCACTCATTAAACTCATGGGTGTACCCACCACAAAGCCAACCACATCAACCATTCTATGGTTACTACCCATCATACAACACCCCAGGAACATCAGAGCCAGGACCATCCGAGCCAGGACCGTCACAGCCACCAAGATACTCTTATGACCCCTTTGGTACCACTGATGAAGAAGAAGAAGCCCACCATGACTTTGAGCCACGTCGCCACTCCGATGCCACCAGTTTCATTTTCACCCAGCAGCACTATGGTGAACAAGTAGCCTTCCAGCACAACACCACTGCCACTCTGAATCGCCATGATCAGAGGTGGAATGACCAGCTCCAGTGGAACCAGAACATCACCCAGACACTAGGCACCATTCAAGAGAGCCAGGAAGAAGCCGCTTCCATGTTGCATGGCTTGGTGGACCTGTTGCACATCCACTATCCACCACCACCACCGCAAGGCTAGCTTGGGGGAGGACCCCCATTATCAAGATAAGTATTTCTTTCCGTTTGTTTCAGTTTGTTTGTTTTCAGTTTGTTTATTTTTCTTTGGTTTGTTTTATGCATTGAAAAAAAAATTGCTTACTGTTTTAAGTGTGTTTACATTTCAAGTTTGCCTTAAGATGAAAACCAAATAAAAGAGTGTGCAAGTTTGTTTTCAATTCAGTTTGCTATAAATAAAAATGTGTAGACTTGAGGATTGCATGATGGAAATGATGAATAGTTGCTCTGCTCTAATTCTTTGCAAGTACCTAGCTTTAAATTTGAGTTCTCCCAAGATTTGGATACACTTTGTTTGACAACTGGATTTACTCTACACCTGAAACCTGTGGGAGCATATGCTTAAACTAAGTCTAGGTAGTTGACGGACATGATATGATAATAGTCTGAGCTGCTGTTCATTGTGTTCCAAAGTGCCACTAAATTCTGGAGATTTGTTTGTGAAAATTATAAATGATTCATGATGAGTTCCTTATATGACAGAGAGTTAAAATTCCTACCACAGCCAAAATTTGATCATTAGAATAGGAAGCCTCCTCATTTGTTTAGGGCTCGTGCTATCGGCTGTGTCGTATCCTTATGAACTCATCATACAGCTAAATCCTGGTTTCACACACTCACATGCACCCCTGCTACTTCTACCCTGGAAGTACGCACCACATAAAGCCTATTATCATCCATTAAAATTGTTCTACTCTTACACTGAGAGTGAACACCCAAAAATATCCCCCGTTCATTTGCTAGCCACTCATCCAAATCAATGCTCCAAGTGTTCCATTTGTTATCCCCGATGTGAAGTTGTCAAGATTAAGAAGTGTTCCATTCAAGAAGTATTTCATTCCTTTTTGGGCTGCAAGAATTATAAAAAAAAAGAAAAGAAGAAGAAGAGAAAAGAGAAAAAGAAAGAAAAATTTATGAGCCCAGTCTTTGTCAAGTTTCCAAGTTCAAGTTCCAAGAAGATTCAAGTGTTGAAGTAGTTCCAAGTTTTATCCAAATAAAGGAGCATTGATAATTCCTTTGTTCACCCCTTCTCCTCCCACAAATATTTCTCTCTATTTTATATATATCATCCACATATAAAACCACACATGCACACACCGATTGGTTGTATGTTGAGTTCCTTCGGATCCATGGTTCGATCATGCCAATGCATTAGTTCTCCACACCTATAAGCTCCATATAAGCCTTTATTAGAGTAGGGTGAGAGAGAGAGAGAGTGAAGGCTCATCTATATATGCCTCGAACCAAAAATACTACATATTCTGAGAGTAAGAGAAAAGGCATATCTCCTTTCAATGCCTTAGAGAGGATCCAAAAATACCACATATTGAGAGACTTGAAAGGGTTGTATTAAGGAACTCGAGTTTTATTGAAATCTTGTAAAAACTCCAGAGAGAGGTGGAACAACGAGAGCATGAGACAACAGTGCTTGACTTAATTGTTCTGTCTTTCAACTACTCAAGACCCAAGTGCAGGTAAAAGCCCCACGATTGAAAGAAACATGAGTAAGTTTGGGAGTTATGATAGTTCACTCTAGTCTGGGGATGAATTCTTGTTTAGAGCATGTGTGTTTGTTAAGCATGATAGCATTGCGGCAACTCCCGATCCATCTTACGTAGCTATTTGCTCGGGGACGAGCAAAGGGTAAGCTTGGGGGAGTTTGTTGACGGTTGTTAATGATCAATTTTATATGTCAATCGAGAGAGAAAGAGGGGTATAATCTGTTCACCATCATAGACTTAGGGTTTAAACCGACGATTCCACAAGTTTTGGTGAATATGTGTTTTCGCGAGGGGATTATCGGGAAAACATCCAAGAGAGGCCCACATGTCATGATTACATAGAGAGAAAGACCGAACGGGTAAAATTGTATATTCTAGAAGACTCCGAAGGCAAACCACGGAAGCGGGGACCCACTTTGGCAGAGTGGTGGGTCGGCCGGCCGGCCACCTCCACCAATCGAGGTGGAGGCTCGCGGATCTGCCTCCACCGACCTTGAGGAGCAATAATTATCGTCCGTTTAGGTCGGTTTGATCCGATGGCCGTGGTGCATCCTAGGGGGCTATATATTGAGCCCCGGCCCGGCTCGAGCTAATTCATTCAAGAATTCATTATTCGGAGGTAGCCATCGGCAAAGCTAGGGTTTAGAGAGATCTCCACCGAGAGAATTAGAATAGATACTCTAGATCTTCAAGTTCTACATAGGTTTAGACTAGATAGAGGAAGAATCGGGCGCTGTGCTCGGAATTCCGGATCTTCATCATCGAATTGGTATTATCTTGTATCTATTCTTGTGACTTTATTCTAAATATCATTATGTTTCTATTTATTATGTTCCTAGTTTATTCTAGTTCTACATTTGATATGGTTATGATTGGTAATAAGTTTATGTATATGTTTGCAAAGCGCTTAGCTCTCTTCCGGGGGGTTAGGTGGTAGATTTCATGTAAGCATGGTGCTTAGATGCCGTTTACTGCAAATGCACCCTATTGGCCGGGTCGTGTGGTAGATCGCGGAAGTGACGGTTCCGTTGAGTCCTTTGTATTCCATCCCCGTTGGTAGGTCTAGCGAGAACCAAAGTTGCGTAGTAAGTCCCGCTATGTCTTGGCTTGTTATAGCAATGATCCTTATACATAGATGAAGAGTCTTTTGTGCTATATATGATAGTGTAGAGTTGGAGTAGATGAATGACTTAGTAGATTAGAACCTACATAGGATTTCTATTTCTTGTGCTAATCAGATGTCAACCTACCTTTGTGAGTAGTCTATATCTAATCTCTGTGTGATTTATACCCTGAGCTTATTACTTTATATTCCCTTATTTATCATGGTTTACCCCTCTACCAAAGTATGTGACTGTGTAATCAATCACTCATAAGTAGTCGTGTTTAGCAAGTTCATCTCATTGTTTAAGTCTGTAGTTCTTTCCTTTGAGCTAAATATAAATAACGATACCTGGAATACTTCCTGGTAAAATGCTACGATGGTGTATTATCTGTTCGCTTGCGGATCCCATATTTTTCTTGATTAGAGGAGCAGTTTCTATACCAACACTTCTGGCGCCATGCTAGGGATGACAACTTAGCGTGAGTGGTGTTAGAGGTGTCAACAACAGGACACGGGGGTCTCTCTACTTACTGTCGAGGAGACGGCAGTGGGGATCACTGTGGCAGACACTACGGGGGGAGGTTCTACATCACCACTACTTCCTCATGTGGTCTCAGAGGACCTGGGTGCGGACCAGGTTGGCACGGAGGGCTCTCCATCACCTGTTGCCCCTCGTGCTACACCGGAGGAGGACACTGCCGAGGTAGCAGTGGAGACTGCTGTTGGCAAGGCTACGGGGGGAGGTTTTACTTCACCACCACCTCCTCCTGTGGTCTCAGAAGACCTGGGTGTGGACCAGGTTGGCACGGAGGGCTCTACATCACCTGCTGCCCCTCGTGCTATACGGGAGGAGGACACTGCCGAGATAGCAGTGGAGACTGCTGTTGACGAGGCTACGGGGGGAGGTTTTACTTCACCACCACCTCCTCCTGTGGTCTCAGCGGACCTGGTGGTGGACCAGGTTGCCACTGTGGTCTCCACGCCACTTGGTACCCCTGAGGTGCAGCCCACTAGTGTCGAGGTTACGGGGGGAGGCTCTACAGCACCACCAGCCTCTCCTGTTTTCTCGGCTAGTTGTGGAGGGGAATCTTCGACATTAACCCCTCCCCAGCTACCTCTGTCTGTGGTTGTTGGGGGGAGCTCTTCACCTTTTGCTTCCCCCGACGGCTTTGACAAGGAGGGCGACGACCATACAGCGATGGTAGGGGTGATGGCGCCCACACCACCCCCACCATCTCCTTTGGTGGAGCTTGCGCCTTCTGAGGACGGAGCAAGTGCTTTGGAGGACCAGGTGGAGTTAGCTCCACTTGAAGAGGTGCGAGTTCGGGGAGGCACCCAAACTCCCCGACGCCGCCCTGCGCAAAGAACGGGGGATGAGCACGCCGTGACCAAGGCACGATGATTGACGGCAAAGAAGAACCCGGAATTACAAGGTACTTCTTTTAATAGCTTTTCGTATTCTAAAGTTCTTGAAAACCTTGGTAGGATAGGCATCAACCTAGGTATTTCTAGTGTGGCTATCCTTAAAAATCTAGAGGTTGATAGGTTGGTTCTTCGGGCTAACCACAAAAGTTAAAGTCCAATTCCCAAGTCACTATTCTAGACGGTGATGATGAGAGGAAAAACGGACTTGATACGGTTCTCGGCCAAGCATGTGGCGATTTAAAGGAGAAGCTGTTTGGACATGGAGAGTGATCATATTCAAGATCTCTCCCTCTCCGTCGGAAGAAAAAATATAACAATGCCAAAAAATTAAATACCGGCAAACTTCCTAGAAAGCCAAAAACCCCTTCAAAAATTATTCTAAAATGAAAGGGGTTTTAAAGGAATAGCGAGAGGTCTTGCGAGACTTGGCTAAACACAGATACTTGGCTGAATTAGTTAAGGAGGAGCAAATTAATTTTATAGCCCTCTCTGGCTTGGCGGGGATTCTTTCCCGATCACGTCCTCAAAAATTTATGTGGAGGACGTAATTTCCTCTGGCATGCCATGGCGCCACATGGGAGGTCAGGAGGTATTCTCCTTGGAGTCGACGATGATTTTTGACATCGGGGCCATTAGCGAAGGGGATTTCTATGTTAAATTCACCCTTAGATGCAAAGCTAATGACTTCAAGTTTGTGCTTTATGCGGTGTATGGACCGAGCCCAAAGCCCAAACAAAGGCGCTTTCCTCTCGAGCTAGCCAATAGCCGCTCTAAGGAATCCCTTCCATATATTGTAGGAGGGGATTTCAACATAATGAGGAGTCCGAGAGGAAAAGAGCTCGGGGAATTTGACCCCAAATGGCCTTCTCTATTTAATGCGTCATCGAATCCCCGGATCTTAAAGAGATTGTGATGGTTGGCCGCCAATTTACATGGGCGGGGGGGGGACAACCCAACTTTCGAGAAACTAGATAGAATTCTCGTCGATGCGAATGGGAAATTCAATTTCCATTATCTACGGTTGAACCTAGAGACGTAAATATTTCGATCATACACCCCTAGTCCTTAGCACGGGTGCTTCGACCCACCTTTCCAATAACCGTCCTTTCAAATTTGAGAGGGGATGGCTCTTACGGGAGGGTTTTTATGATATGGTTGCAAATATTTGGCAATCGAGAAAGTCTTGGTTCCACACCCCTGAGCGGTGGTAGTCTAAAATTCGTAGACTTAGATAACACCTAAGAGGTTGGGCCATGCATACGGCGAGTCTTATAAAAAAGAGAAAGAAACTGGCTCTTTTAGAGAATCTTGATAAGAAAGGGCGAGGACTCCTCCTTATCGATCAAGAAATTAATCTAAAACATTATTTAAAAGAGCGCTTAGTTTCTCTCCTAAGGGAAGAAGAGATAAAGTGGTATGAAAGAGCCAAGGTAAAAACCCTATTGGAAGGGGATGCAAATACCAGGTTCTTCCATTTAGTGGCAAATGGGAAACATCGCAATCAACATATTTATAAACCCGAAGATGATCAAGGGGTTGTTGTTGGCGATAATCGTCTCAAAAGCCACATTACCACATATTATAAAAATCTTTTTGGAACACGAACATTCGAGATCACACTAGTGGAAAATCAGATTTCGATATTCCACAAGTATCCCCCGAGGAAAATGATATCCTCATCGGCCCTTTCACGAATCAAGTGAAAGAAGCGGTGTTCCAAATGGAGCATAATAAGGCTCCGGTCCGGATGGATTTCCGAGAATTCTACCAGTTTTTGGGGGATAATAAAAAATGATCTCCTATCTCTCTTTAATGATCTACACAAGAGAGGCCCTAGACCTTCACGGTCTTAACTTTGGGATCATTACTCTAATTCCCAAAGTCCCAAATATTACTAAAATTCAGCAATATAGACCAATTTGTGTCCTCAATGTGAGTTTTAAAGTATTCACAAAGGTCGGCACAAATAGGTTGAATAAAGTTGCGAAGACTGTTGTTAATCCAATGCAAACAGCCTTTATGCCAGGCCGGAACATCATGGAAGGTGTCATTATTCTACATGAAACCATCCATGAGTTACATACTAAAAAACGGGATGGCATCATTCTCAAAATTGATTTTGAAAAGGCTTATGATAAGGTCAAATGGGACTTCTTAAAACAAACCTTACGTATGAAAGGTTTCTCAGCTAAATGGTGTAGATGGGTACAATGTATGGTCTCAGGTGGAAGTGTGGGGATTAAAGTCAACGATGAGGTTGGCCCCTACTTCCAAACCAAACGTGGCCTAAGACAAGGTGACCCAATGTCGCCTATCTTATTTAACATCGTTGCAGATATGTTAGCTCTAATGATTAATAGAGCAAAAAACGATGATCAAATAAGAGGAATTATACCCCACCTGGTAGATGATGGTCTGTCAATATTACAGTACGCAGATGACACCATCATCTTTATTGATCATGACCCCGAGCAAGCAAAGAATCTAAAACTTCGCTATGTGCTTTTGAACAAATGTCGTCTTAAGATCAATTTCCACAAGAGCGAGATCTTTTGCTATGGTGCAGCCAAAGAGATGGAATCCTATTATACCACTCTATTTGGATGTAATATAGGGGAGTATCCCTTCCGATATTTAGGGATCCCAATGCACCATAGACAACTCCTCAATTCAGAATGGAGGAAGGTGGAAGAACGGTTCCAACAAAAACTCTCTTGTTGGAAAGCAAAGTACCTCTCTTATGGTGGGAGACTTGTTCTGCTTAATTCGGTTTTAAGCAGTCTACCCATGTTCATGATGTCCTTCTTTGAGATTCCTAAGGGAGTCATAAAAAACCTGGATCATTTTAGATCAAGGTTTTTCTGGCAAGGATCTTCGGATAAACATAAATATAGACTTGCCAAGTGGAACATCTTATGCCGGCCCAAGGACCAAGGAGGTCTAGGTATCCTTGATTTGAGCTTACAAAACAAGTGTCTGTTGGCCAAATGGTTGGTTAATTTACTCAACACGGATGGCTTATGGCAGTCAATGCTAAGGAATAAATACCTAAGATCTAAAACACTCACTCAAGTGTCGCCCAAACCGAATGACTCTCATTTCGGAGAGGCCTCATGTGTATTAAAGATGAGGTGTGTCGCATGCGCTGTCTCCGACGTCCCCGCCCGCGACTCTCGCACCACATCCCTTCACCCACGCTGCCTATTTTGGGTAATTGTCAAGTCAAAATTGCAAAACGGTTGGAGATATCCTCTTTTATTCCTTTGCATTTTGTTTTGAGAGTTGACAAATGATTACAAATGTCAAAGTGAAAATGCAAAACCCTTGGAGATGCTCTTAGCTCTAACCATAACCTGCCCGAGCCTTTTGACTCTGTCAAACGGTTTCTGTTTATGGTTGGGCGGCGTTGAGAGTTGTTTGGCCAGTTTCTTCACTTTCTCGATCATGCATTCATTTCTCTGTTTTCTGCTCCAAGTGGAGCTGTGAAGTGAAGTGGGACTTCTATCGGCACGTTTTGGTTGGGAATAACTCCTTCCGTTATTCTTGTACGTGCCATATTCGATTGTTCTAAGTCAAAGGCTTAGAACTTTAACCATGAATTAATTTCAAGAAAAAATTATGCAGTTTGACAATATATGAATTAACAAAAACTAATATGGCTTGTAAAACCAGAGAAAACAAAAGTTTACATTTCTTATATTTTCTATATATACGCTTAAGCATATATATCAAAATATTTTCTTATATTTCACATGACATGGCGACCTTGGAAATAACGCTATGAAGGGTGGTGGGAATTATGTTTTCCGTGGGAGATCATCGGAGTTTTTGCAGCCGTTAGATGTAAAACCAATTAATTAAATGTAATTAAGGGTACTATGGTCATTATTTCTCCATTCGCACCAAGTGACGAACACTTGCAGATTCACATGTTATAAAACATAAGGACTCTATCCTAGAAGGAAAAGAGAAGTAAGAATTTTAATCCTAGTCCGTTTGTATTTGGGCTCTTACCAAAACTCTAGCTCTTGGCAGGACTATATATACGTGGGAGCTTTGTGTTGTAATCACCAATATTTAGAGAAATAAAGAATAGTCTCCCTACCTTGTGCTTACATGTTCTACTATTTAATCTACTACGTTGATCACGAGAGACGGAGAAGGGAAAGTCATCAAGGTCGGGGAGGGCCGAGGGCCTCGCCGGCGCCTACCTGCACACAGTAGCCTCTCCAAGGTTCACTATTAGCCGCCTACAGGGTACGCCGCAGACAACCTTACACTCGCCGGCTTCTGAGACCCCCACCGCTTGCAGTGGTTAATTAAGAAGCAGAAGGAAATGCAGCCATCGGAACATATACAAGGGATGGGAGTAGCAAAAGCAGTGATGAGGTTTACGGCCACGGTGGCTGTCCTGGGAGGCGACAGGCCGATGCCGTCGGCGTTAGAAGAGAAACCGTATCCACGACTAATGAGTCCAGCAGCCACAGCTATGAAGAGATACCATTATACCCTTTTAACTAAATGCCCACCAATATTGAGTTCCGATCCACAACTTAAGTTCCTCTCTTTAGGTTCCTCCACATTCTTAACCATCAGATCTAGATGGATGAACGACTATCATTTTTTCCAAGCACCATAAAATCTCTCTCATTCAAAAGCCTATGCATCAAACAAATGATTTTGTCCTTGTTAACTCATCTCTCTCTCTCTCCCTCTCTCTCTCTCTCTCTCTCTCTCTCCACAAACCAAACAAGAAATTATGACAAAAAACATTTTGCCATTATACTCTTCTATCAGTTTTACCACTAATTATTATACCGTTTCCAACATAAGGAGTAGTTGTTAAAGCATCATATATTCTAGCAATTCTTGTCGACGGTCTTCATCAGCAGCGGATGCGGCCGGCCGTTTCTCGTAGAATATAGGTTGGGCAACCGTCATTCATATCCTTATTCGGTGTCTTGTATTTGCACGTATTTATTTCTATTAATTAATACCGGTATATATTATAAAAAAAATATTCTCGTAATGGATGGGGACATACCACGTGAAGACGCTTGTCCATGGAGGATCTGAAAGAAAAAAACAATTCCATAAATTTAAAAGGACCATAGTTCTTTTAGTCTTTAAATATACTTATAGACATGTATTGTGAATCTACGTCAGATTTTCACGACGCGGGAGTCGCGGAGAAAGTCCCCCCCCCCTTCTTTTTTTTGTTATTGTTACTTCTCTTGCCGCAAGGTTGCTTTAATAGTTTTTTTGAACTTTTTTAAAAGAAAGGAGGATACCCCGGCTTTTACATTTCACCTTTCAGAAAGCAAAGCAGAATCACAATCACAAAACCGAGTTTTGGCACCCAGGCCCGAATCAAAGACTTAAGTCTGGGATATTGCTACTGCCAGCAATGCTACTATGCTAGCATTACTGCTACCAGCATCATCAGAACAACTACGACCATCAGGTTCAGCAGAAGTACCACCCGCAAAGCAACTCTCATGCCGAGGCGAAATTGCATTTGTTAAGGCCAAACGTTGAGCAATGGCTCCAACCCTGATGATAAACTTGCCGTGTCCACCATCCTCCACTGCAGTTGAGGTGGCGAGTTTGCCTTGCTTTCCAGACGCCATGCGAAATCCTTCCACCCCCGTAGCACCAACTCCTGCTTGAATAAGGATTTCCAACACCTCAGCATCCTTACTATCTTCAGCAAATTTCTTCTCGTCCTGAAAAGAAGATTTCATTTCATAGTTTCCATAAGCACCCAAAGGGCCGACGATGAGACTATATTAGTTAACTGATACTGTTTGTTAGCAACCCAAATTCGAGCATTCGATTCAAAGTCATTTCCCATCCTTATACTCAGTAATGCTGACTGAGATCACGAGCCAAATATTATTTGCAACACAACATTCGAAAAACATGTGTGAAATGGACTCCTTTCAAAGTTTTAACTTGTCTTGAATCGGACTTAGGTTACTGCGATATTGCAGGTATTGGTGGACGTTTGCTGTCAAGGTTGCGCTTATTTTCCATGGAACCTGATATATATTACACATTAGGCTGCAAGTACTTTTCATGTGATAGGTTCTTCCGATTTTGCAACAGCATACATAGCCACCACGTGAGATGTCCTTATCATGGAGGCAAGCACGGAAGCTAGACACTTTAGCAAAAATCACGCCTTAACCGTGCTGCACATACTGCTTGTTTTGGAAAAAGTATATTAGTTTAACTCAATCATCACAAGGGTTAGTAAATCTAGTTGACGCACAGTAATTGTAAAACCTGGTGTACGTAACGTACTGATCAGGGACGCCGCAATGATTCTCCTTTTGGTTTTAGAGGCTTGATGACGAAAGCAATGGCTGCTGACCAAAAACGTTAGCTGGATTGCTAACCAGATCGCATCGCTTGAGCATGAGGAGGTCAAAACAGTACCGCACCTACTTAATAACTGGCACTGTGCGGAGTCGTCGTTTGGGCAGCCGGCCGTGATGATGCAGAAAGTCCGACGAGCGTTGGACGATACACGCACGATAGTCGTCGTGGATCCTGTCACCGCAATTAGTCTGAGAAAACGACGCAGAACCACATGAGGATCTAGCAAGTCAAACCGAATGCCGAGCTACCGTACCTAATACCAAGTACATGCAGCATGGATAATTTGGACGAGACTGCACGTGTACTGAACGTAAAAGCATTGTGTATCTTCGTATTAAAAAGAAGTAAGTTTTTATACAAGAGATGTCGTTCCCCGGCCCGACCACGCACTATCAATGGATGCATGGTTAGTACTGTATATGTGTGATCCTTGCTCGAACCAGCAAGGCAGCAACAGAGCAAAACTTGTGTGAAACGTCACAAAAAACATGTGATTTAAAACTTGGGGACAGAGTATGTACTATAGTATAATTGAATCAGTAATTCACACTTGGTCGATAATTTCATCTAGTCATGTGAACTGCACACTGGTGTTGGTCTGTCTGTCCATTTTAACTTCCCGGGCGTCTAGAACGCCAAAGAAGACGAAGGGACTAGACAACAAATAAGGTAGGCTAGCTGAGAGGAGAAAGAATGGCACTGCTAGCTTTTGGAACTCATTTTACACCACATACATCTTCGCTGAATTCCAAAAGCCAGCACTTTCTACTCACGAAAACGAAAAAGAAAATGAAAAATGGAAATAAAAAACATATAAAGTATAATTTCCGCCCTCACACTGCACGCCTTGTTGTTCCTTTCGCCGTGAGGTAACTCGAATCCGGATCATACAATTGGTGTGTCATGCAGACAACGTGACGTGGCCCATCAGATTCAGACGTACGCCTTGGGAGGGTACCTGTCGACGTCGTCCACCCAGGGGTTGCAGCAGCTCTTCTCTGCGCGCCTTCCCCGCTGCGGCGTCGGTCGACGATGATGACGACGACAGCGCCGGCACGTCGCGGAGCGCGCGCCACACGGCGCTGTTGCACTTGAACCCGGAGCCGAAGCCGATCTGCCACACGCGGTGGCCACGGCGCACCCGTCCCTTGGCCTCGGCGTACGCCAGCTCGTACCACAGCGAGCTGCTGCTGGTGTTGCCGAAGCGGTGGAGGGAGCACTTGCTGGGCTCCATGTCCGTGTCCTGCAGGCTCAGGCTGCGCTGCACCTCCTCCAGCACGGCCCGGCCGCCGGCGTGCACGCAGAAGTGCTCGAAGGCGCGGCGGAAGTCCGGGATGTAGGGGCGCACGCCCTTGACGCGGAACACGCGGCGCATCATCAGGGACTTGAGGAACTTGAGCTGCTCGCTGAGGGGCAGCACCAGGGGGCCCAGCGTGGTGATGTTGGTCTTGAGCGCGTCGCCGGCGACCGCCATGAGCTCCCGCGCCAGCGAGACGCCCACCTTGCCCACCTCGTCCTCGCGCTGGTACACGCAGTTGAAGCACTCGTCGGTGGCGCCCTTGTGGGTGCGCACCGTGTGGAGCAGCCGGTACTTGGCGCGCCCGGCGTCGGCGCGCTTGTTGGACAGCAGCGCCGCGGCCCCGCCCATGCGGAAGATGCAGTTGGACAGGAGCATGGAGCGGTCGTTGCCGAAGTACCAGTTGAGGGTGATGTTCTCGGTGCTGAGCACGACGGCGTACGCGTTGGGGTTGGCCTGGAGCATGTCCTTGGCGAGGTCGATGGCGATGAGGCCGGCGCTGCACCCCATGCCGCCGAGGTTGAACGACTTGACGTCCTCGCGCATCCTGTAGTGGTTGATGATCATGGACGCCAGCGACGGCGTCGGGTTGAAGAGGCTGCAGTTGACGATGAGGATGCGCACGTCGCGGCGCGGGTCGATCCCCGTGGACGCGAACAACGCGTCCAGGCACCCGAACATGACGGCCTCGGCCTCCATCCGCGCCTCCGCCATGTTGAGCCTGGGCGGGCGCGCCTGGACGCCGGGGGGAAGGTACGTCTCGTCGCCCAGCGCGGAGCGGTTGGTAATCTTGGTCTGGAAATCCAGCGCCGCCTCATTGAAGCACCCCGTGCTCTCGGTCATATCCAGGAACGCCGACTTGGAGATCTTGAGCTGCTCCTCGGGCTTGTAGCACGCGAACTCCACGAGGTACACCGGGCGTGGCCGCTTGAAGTAGTAGACGGTGAGCAGCAGCAGCGCGGTGCCGAGCCACGCGACGCAGGTGAGCAGGTCGATGGAGTAGTAGATGACGTCGAGGCGGACGAACGAGTAGGCGGCGGCGGCCACCGCGGGCACGCAGAGCATCGGCAGCACCGACGTGGGGCTCCCGCCGTGCCGGATCCCGAGCTTGACGTACTTGAGCTTGATGTTGCGCGCGAAGTCCGGGAGCCGGCGCCGGATCTTGATGACGATGCTTGGCGCGCGCTCGAGGCCTCCGTCCCCGCCGCGGAAGGCCATCTCGGCCGTGAGGCGCTCCCGCTCCATGACCGCCGCGGGCGCAGCCTCCATGGAGATCGGAGAGCGAGCTGCTGGCTGGTTGGCTAGTACTATACTCTAAGCGTGTCAGGCGGCGGAACGCGATGTCGCCTCAGCTCTTTGGTGTGAGTTTTGGTCACGCGGGCGACTCCAACTATATAT
Organism: Themeda triandra; assembly: GCA_018135685.1. Classification (NCBI taxonomy): domain Eukaryota; kingdom Viridiplantae; phylum Streptophyta; class Magnoliopsida; order Poales; family Poaceae; genus Themeda; species Themeda triandra. The sequence continues at coordinate 62,106 of JAENPR010001402.1, read as the reverse complement.
AGGGGTCGCACACGCGCACGATCCGAGTTCCGAGTCGACCCACCTGCCGCGAAACTTGTGGCGTATCCAGCTGCCGGAGCAGTCAAATTTGTAGGCACACGACGAAACAACTACTCTTGTCCGAACCGTATGCCATACTGTACACGAACACGAGTATAGTTCGAGTCCGAGTGGTGGGGAACCCGTATGCCATACTGTTCGGAAATAGTAACGTATCCCGTTCCGACCGTGTTACGGCAGCTACTCTTGTTAGTTACCGTTGCTGGGCCAAGCCAGCTTACACGACACGACATGATTGACTAGGAGGTCCATGGTCAGTCAGGAATTCAGAATTCAGAAGAGGAAGACATGTCAGGTGGGTCCCGCCGGGGGTAGAATTAAGGGTAAGCAACTGGGAAGGGCGAGAGGGATAGGTGGGGAGGGTGGCCTATTAATGATGGTGGTTACCGGGGGACGCTCAACCACTTGGAATTAAGGAGGCACAGGCCACAGGTGGACGCGAACAGGATCCATGCCTGCTGGCCGCTGGCTGCATGGCCGCGGCCGCGCGAGAGAGCCGACGGGCGCCGCGCTGGCCTGCCTGCTTGCCGCCGCCGGTACAGGCCGGCGGGGCGACTAGCGTATTGCGTTTTTGCTTCTCGGCAGATGCCAACCAGAAGAACCTTCCGAGATTGACCTGCCTGCTGTTTCTTTGAATTCGAACGATCAACGAGAAGAACCCGGCTGGGCGGCCGGCGCTAGGGTTGGTTGGCGGGCGAGCGGCGTTGACAGGTTTCTTCCCGCGCTCCTGGCCTTTTCGCCACGACCACGCATTCCATTAGAAAATCTTTTTCGCGTCAGTTCTGATTTCAATTGTCTCGGTGTCGCAAGTTTTCCTGGCAGTTGGATCGGCCGATCACGCACAGGAGGACAGGGACTACAAGGAGACGAACTCCCTGTTGCAACCAAGCCCTGAATGAATTTTCTATTGCCCCATAACGTAGTAGAGAGTTTCTCTCGTGTTTCTACACTGCTACGTGGCGTCCCTTTCCGCGACCAAAACTGAGAGCAATTTTAGTCGGCACCGATTCTTTTCGTGCTATTACTCGACGGTCCTTGGTGGCGTGACACCTTTTCATGTGCGTAATTCTGTTGGTTGGGAGGGTGTGACAGGCTGACAGGTTTCTTCCCGCGCTTGCATGCCACATGAATGCGTTCTAACAGAAAATCATATCCTGAAACTAGCTTTTGTTGCGTATACGTACGGGAAATGCTTAATAAGAATTAAGAAGAAAAAAGGCCAAAACAGTTTTCGCTCTTGAAAGTTTCTTTCCGTGGTTAGGCAACGAGACCACGCGACAAATGAAACGAGCTAGAGCTATGTGCTCAGAAGACTGCATGCGGCCGGATGCAGAGCACGCAAATCACGCGACAAGTCCGGCTGAGATACACACAGAGCAATAGACAGCTAGCGGCCAGCGCCACGGATATGGAAGCGCGTCAGACTAGATACCCAGTCGGCCCCCCACTGCCTGAAACGACGAGGCACGACGTCCATCGAGATCGAAAATTCCGGTACGAAGAGCCATTCAGCACACGAGTATCGCAACAGGAAAAACCTTGCTTCCAAACGCGGCATTTCGTCGAGGAACACCGAACACATGGGGCGAGTTCGTAACGGTTTGGCTGCAATGATCGGCGGCCACAATGCGCAAGGGGAAAACGGCATTGGCCGGGCACCTAACGATGTGGTGTTCTGGTGCCTCCCATTTGTGTCATCAAAAGCTTTGAGCCATTTAAGTGCACATCGGCGACCAGACAGACCCATGTATATATAGCTAATCGTAGGTACTTGAACACAGTCCAAATAATTGCGAGACCTACGTACGGGTTCGCGAGCTGGCGGAGTCGGTGCCCCCACTACCATGCATGACCATCTGACTCATCTCCCGGAGTTGTTGGACCAATCGTCCAGCAGGCTCTGGGCGCCGCTGCAATGCAATGCCGGGCGCCCGGGTGGCCGGGCTGGGCTACCTGGCAAAACGAAACGGGACCGTGCCCCACCGTGAGCGCGCTGTCGCATGTTCTGGCCGAAGCGCGGCCAAGTGGCCAACCGAGAAGCTCGCGGAAGCCCCCGGCGGGCGGCGGTGAACGACAGCACGAGGGCGGCTGTGCCGGGATGCCGAATAATTTGGCTGGCCGGCGGGTGGAGAGAGCCGAGAGCAGACGAGTGCTGCATGCGCCCGCCGATGCAGTATGCACCGCCTGGCGAATTGAAGGGGGTACAGCTACTGTGCTGTGCCATGCTCCGCGTTGTCACTGCCGCAGCGGTCAGTAATGACCACTGCGCTTGAGCTGCACTTCTAGGTCTTCCCGGCAACTTGATGAAACGTAGAGTAAAAATATAATACGCTGCAGGTACGGTCGTCCATACGGCCAGGTACGGCTGTGCCCACTCTCGTAGGGTAGACTACAGTGGTAGTATACGGAGTACTGTACTCCATTAGTTCCTACTCCGTACGGTGATGTGACACGGTATATTAAGCCCCGTAAAAAAGCACATGTTACGTTGAGCACATTGTTAAAATGAGCCAGCACCATAGGGATATTAACTCCTCACCCTTGTCTATGGCCATAGAGAGAGGAAACTAGGCATCCAACTTGGTGGATCAAAGAGTTGGAGGTGTTGAATCTGCAGACATTTTTTTTATTCATATGTGTGCTCCGGCCTGATTCCGAAACATTCGATCTTATGACATATCCAAAGTTTTATGGTTAGTTGGCGGCATCAGGACTACACATTCAGGCTTCGGTGTTTGATTAAGCTCTATTCATCTAGAGCATCGACTACACACCAACAAAAGACCCTAGGGGAAAAAGATGGTGGAATGGATTTGACAGAGAAATAATTTCTAAGAAAGTTGTGTTTTGTAAAGGAACAAATCTTAAATCTACGGCATGTATTGTATTTGATGATTCCATTGACTCATACATGTTCCGATTTGATCCCAAAACGTTCGATCTCGTACGTGACATCTAGTTTCAGGGTTAGGTTGTGAATTTTGCATAAGGATTGCACTCTGGCTTTGGTTCTCGATAGGACTCTATTCATCCAGTGATCTAGGAGCATTGACTGCACCTACAAAGACAAGTAGAAGAAAAGATATGGTGAAACAAATTTGATAGACGTACAATTTCTAAGTCGTGTTTTGTAGAGGAACAAATCTCACCAAGAAAAGTTGAACACTACCTCGATTTCATCTTTAAAAGAATTTGCACGATCACAAATTACTAAATCAGCAAAAGACTGAATATTATATTGACTTACATATTTCTTATTCTAAAATCTAAGTATCTTTCGTCATGGAACTCTAGAAAATTACATTTTTATCACAGGTTAAAAAGTATAGTCTTCTCACAAAAGTTATAAATATCTGTATTGAAAATTGTGTAAAACCAATTCTTTCGCTCATGAAAAAAGGTCTTACGCCATTATAATAAGAGAAGAAAAGATATGGATGTTGATGTGGGTTTTGACAGATAAGAATAGAATAATGAGAATCAAATAAATAAAACAAACTTTTAAAAATGTTGGCAAATAAACATAAATACTATAATAAAAAAGTTAGCTTCTAGCATCTTGTTGTGTACTGATCTGAGAAGATCCCCGATATAACTGACATGATCTCCTCAAGACTTATTTGGCTTTACTTCAATCAAAATATAAATTAGAGTAGATTAAAATATAGCCAAACAAACACCAAACCAAAGTGTACTAAGTGAGTGGTAAACAATTAAACAACGACTAATAGTTGTTGGCAGTTTCCAGTTTACACACCTATCATATGTTTAATATGCATGAGAGTTACATGTTCTAACAAGCGTCAAATCAGTTGACTCTTGTACAATTGTATTGAAAATTCGAATATACCTTATCTTTTATCTACTCGAAGTAATAAGTTAAGCCAGTGATATATCCCTCCAAATTGATAAAAGAAGTCATTTAGAACAAGGTTTGAGTTAGTGAAAAATATAAATCATGATCATGAATAATTTTTAAGTTACTGAGTTCAAAAATGTGAAAATCACATGAATATTTTTCTTAAAATATACTTTCATAAAGGTAATACTTATATTTAATAAATACTTTTATAAAAATCTGAAGTCAAAGTCCTGGTATAACTAACATGATCTTTCAGGGGCTTATTTAGGTTTACTCCAATCAAAATATAAATTAGAGTGTTTTAAAATGTAGCCAAACAAACACCAAACCAAAGTGGACTCAAGGAGCGGTCAGTAAGTAAATAATGGCTAATAGTCACTGGCGGTTTCCAGTTTTTTACACACCTATCATATGTGAAAATTCACTTGCCAAATTTTGAGTTTTAAAGTTGCTAATTTATTTGACAAGTGAAAAAATAGTTCTCTCTAACAATTTGCTATTCCAACTTGGTAAAATAAAAAAAGTAGGAGAAGACCGGGCGATGTGAAGAGGAGAAGGCCGCCAGCTGATCGTCTTTCATGTGGGAGAGAGGAATTTCGTGGCTGGGAGTGCTTCGCGCGCATGGATAGCAACTCACACCGTGCGCGACACCCCCGGATATAAAGTTGGAATAAATAGTAACCTATTTTAAGGAGTTGTTGGAGAGAGATTTTTGTGTTTTTGCCAAAATTATAAGAATAGCAACCTATTTTAAGGAGTTGTTGGAGATGCTCTAATGTGCATGAGAGTTACATGTGCTAACAAACGTCAAATCAGTCGACTCTTATTCAATTGTATTGGAAGTTCAAATATGCCTTATCTTTTATCCACTCGAAGTAATAAGTCAATCCAGTGATATACTCCATCCAAATTGATAAAAAGAAGTCATTTAGAGCAAGATTTGAGTTAGTGGGAATATAAATCATGAATAAGTTTTAAGTTATTGTGTTCAAAAATATGAAAATCATATGAATAGATTTGGCTCAAAATATACTTCCATAAAAGTAATACTGATATCATTTTTAATAAATATTTTTATAAAAGTTTGAAGTCAAAGTCACATATAATCTTCCACGGGCTTATTTGGATTTACTCCAATCCAAATATAAAATAGAGTAGATTAAAATGTAGCCAAACAAACACCAAACCAAAGTGGACTCAGGGAGTGGTCAGTAACTAAATAATGACTAATAGTCATCGGGGCTTTCTAGTTTTTTACACACCTATCGGATGTTTAATGTGCATGAGAGTTACATGTGCTAACAAACGTCAAATCAGTTGAGTCTTGTATTGGAAGTTTGAATATGCCTTATCTTTTATCCACTCGAAGTAATAAGTTAAGCTGGTGATATACTCCCTTCAAATTGATAAAAAGAAGTCGTTTAGAACAAGGTTTGAGTTAGTGGGAATATAAATCATGAACAAATTTTATGTTATTGAGTTCAAAAAAATAAAAATCATATGAATAGATTTATCTTAAAATATATTTTATAAAAGTATTACCTGTATCATTTTTAATATTTTTTATAAAAAATTGAAGTCAAAGCTATGCTTGGAACGTGTCATTGTCTAAAACGATTCTTTTTTACTCACCTAAAGGGACTAGATAGTCATACGATCCGAGAGTGCTATTCCCCCGCCCATAGGTAAACCGGTACGTTGGTGGCAAAACTATGGATTAAGTAATAAGCATATTTTTTTAGATAAAGAATAATAAATATCCGGCTTCATCTATCCGAAGATGGAATCAGACCAATTATTACAACCTTCAAACGCTTACACAAAGTTCGAACCAGTCTTACAACTAACAGAAAGAATAAGCTAGTTAGATAAATACTTCATTATCCTCAATAAAGGGACCCAAATTTGTCCCATATATATCAAACAAAATGAGTTGAGTGAGTATATGCATATAAAAAAAATACAACATCAAACTAGTATTATTGAACACATTTAGGAAATATATTTTTATATTTTATTTATTCCACTAGTGGCTAGAATTTTCGACTTAGCGGGTGAGGACATTTTCTAGGAGCGACCCAATGAAAAGGTAGAAATTTTTTCTCGACCTCTCACAAATTTTTTAAGTCAGATCAAGAAATCCCTGTTGCGGACGCCCTTAAGGTAGAGAAACCTCACCTTGTAAAGCACACATCGAGCTGTGTACCGAGTAATTTTCACTCGGCACAAGCTATTCCTTAATTAGTCCAATGGAATTCTGGCCAACTTGACAGGTGGAATTCTGGCAAATGAGCGTGATACGCCGTTGTTTCAGGTATTGGCGTAATGCCGGTGTCCTCGGTCGAGCCCTACCAGGTGTGCAGGTCTGCTTGTCTGGGCACAAGATTTACATTATTTTCACGGGACCTGTAGTTTCAGCAATCGTGGAATCGATTAATCACCAGAATCGCTTGCTTGTTCGGTGATTGATTGAACTGTTTAGCTAGGCGGCGGAAATTAAAGGGTGGCCTCAGTCTGTCTCATTCCTGTATTACTTGCACAGCAGAGAACAGGTTAATGTGTGCTCACCTAATCTTTCACTTGCAATTAAATACTATAGCTCGTTTGAAGAAGGGTAAATGGGTAATCTAGCTAGCAAGTCTTCCAGAAGGGTTTGATGTACTAGGCGATGTGTGATAAACGATTGACTCTATTCACATCAGCTTTTAAGTGCTAGTGAAGCCAAACAGTACACATTTCTATTTTGCGTGAAAAAAAAACTCAACCCAACCTAGGAGGAACTACTAGGTACTCTATAGGAAAGTGTTGTTGTCAAATGTCAGTATCACGTATCAAATCATCGAATCAAAATTGCTGAAGATGCTCTAGGGTACTGTATCTTGGTTGCAGACACCACCATTTCGTTTATCCTCTTGTAAGTTTTACTTCCTTCAATAAAAAACCCAAAAAATATAATGCTATTTAGGTTGCTCTAAGACAAAATATTTTATTTTTGTCAATTTCTCATATGTGTTTTAGAGAGAGGTTGCCAAAAAAAAACCAGCGGACAAAAGATCTGTCGCCAGCCGCCGCCAACATGGCTGTCATGCATCCCTAAACAAAAAAAACACAAAAAAAATAAATAAAATTGTAATCATGGGAAATTGACAAAAATAACAATTCCCGTGCCCATCTGCCTGTCGGTGGCCCAACAACAGCTTCAATGTACACCTTCCCGTCCGAGTTCGGACCGGGAAATGTGGCGCTACCTCGCTGGCCTTGTGCAACCCAATAACAAGCCTAGTAACTGGCTTCATCATGGGCTTATAATTGGGTAAACACTGGCTTCATTGTTCACCACCACCCGGTTCGGCCCAATAACAGGTTATGCCCTGCCACAGAGAGGCCCAGGAAACTCGAAGCGGCGCAAAAAATCGAGAGATGACATCATCTCGAAGCGGCTCGGAGCGCACGAGAATGTTCAAGAGAAGCCGACAAGCGTGAAGAACCCCGCGCGCCGCACCGCCGTCGCGAAGCTCTATCCCCTCGCACTCCCCAGTCCCCAGTACCAGGCCACTGCGGCCGCTGTCCGGAAGCTTCACCGCCTTTCCCCACCCTTCCACCGCGCTCCTGTCCTGACCTATAAAAGGCGCCGCACATCCACGGTCTCCCACCACGAAAACAAAAGCGCAAGAACAGGCAGTGATCACTGATCAGCAACCACAACAAGCTCGGTTCTTCGGACAATCTCGAGCACTCAACTCACTTTCCAGATTCCTATAACCCCAACAAGTAGCGAAATGGCAGCTGCTCCGTTCACGATTGCCAGCCGGCTCTCCTCCCCCGCCGCGCGCCTCCCGGTACGCGCCTGGAGGGCGGCGAGGCCGGCGCACGGGTTCGCGTCGTCGCCCGGGAGACCCCGCTCGCTCGCCGTCGCGGCGCAGGAGAACAGGGATAACAGCGTCGACGTGCAGGTGAGCCAGAACGGCGGCAACATGCAGCAGCAGCAGGGCAACGCCGTGCAGCGCCGCCCGCGCCGCGCGGCACCGCTCGACATCTCCCCGTTCGGTAAGTCCTCGGTTTCTTGACTGCTTCCATTTCCAAAACAGAGGATTGCACTGCAAAGCAGAGGAGGCTAAAACACCACGTTTTGACGCGTGCATGCAGGGCTAGTTGATCCGATGTCGCCGATGCGGACGATGCGGCAGATGCTGGACACGATGGACCGGCTGTTCGACGACGCCGTGGGGTTCCCGATGGCGTCGCGGAGGTCCCCGGGGGCGGCGGGCGGCGAGATGCGCCTGCCGTGGGACATCGTGGAGGACGACAAGGAGGTGAAGATGCGGTTCGACATGCCGGGGCTCGAGCGCGACGAGGTGAAGGTGATGGTGGAGGACGACACGCTGGTCATCCGAGGGGAGCACAAGAAGGAGGAGGGCGCCGACGAGAGTGCCGCGGAGGGCGGCGACGGGTGGTGGAAGCAGCGCAGCGTGAGCTCCTACGACATGCGGCTGGCGCTGCCGGATGAGTGCGACAAGAGCAAGGTGCGGGCCGAGCTCAAGAACGGCGTGCTCCTCGTCACCGTGCCCAAGACCGAGGTGGGGCGCAAGGTCATCGACGTGCAGGTCCAGTAGACGAACCGAGACGGCGAGACCGAGCTGTCAGACGCGGCCCACACGTCCCATGGTCGCATGGTTTATCGTCGCCCCTTCAATGGAAGCGGCGGATCTTTGACTTGTGTAGCGGTAGCGTCGGTGTCGCTCTTCGCGGAGTGTGTGTGTGAATACTCTCGTGTTCAAAGCCGAGTGGAATAATGTGAAATCAAACCCGACTGAAAAATAATGTGAATAGACGTTTCTGTTCGGTCATTTTTGGTAACCAAAAGTGTTCAGGTCATTAATTAAAGCAGGGAACAGAGTAGCATGAAAAGCTAGAAGCTCTATATATGCAAGTAGTAGTGTCACCCGATCTAGCGGTTCAATGCTGCTAACTATGGTCACCTCAGGAATCACTTCCAGCAGGGTCTCATAATAAGATTAATAAAGTAATAATCCAGTTAGTTTTCTGATCGATTAGCCAAGACTGTAAAAAAAAAGGTTGACTGCACGCCTCGTTAAAGACCGTTATAAAATTTCTTTTAAGAAAAAAATTATCATGTCTTATCTGAACTCACGTACTCCTCGTATATGATTCCACAATTGCTCTGCCACTGAATATCCCTTATTCGCTCTACACAGGGAGAAATAACACGTTATCTAAAAAAAGGGAGAAATAACAAAGCTACCAACCTGATTGACAATAAAATATCACTTCTTGCCTTGGATACATAATAATAATTATTCTATGATAACTGACTACTCTAGAGTTCAGAATAATTCTAAGAAGCAAAAGAAATCAAACTGTGGCATATATCCGTAAGAGGTGCATGGACAGTTTTCATAGCTCCTTGCCCTATATTGCATAAGCACAACCTTGAGTCGAACACTAGAGTGAACGATTATAATAGCACTGAGCTCCTCTCCGGTTCTGAGAGAAGTTTGTTTGATTTCTTGATTACACCATCTCGCATGTTCTTAATATAAAGTGGAGTTAAATACGTTGGCGGCCCTTCAACTTGTGGCTTTGTGCCACTTAGGTCCACGAATTTTCAAAACCGAAATTTAGGTTCTTGAACTTGTCAAGTATTGCACTGCAGGTCCATGACCCTTCAAGTGGTGCTGACTGGGATTTTTTTTTTTGCAAAAACCACCCTGCCATATTATCTTCTATCTCCATTCAGCCTTGCATAATTGCTCTTCTCACTAGCGCCGCCACCGCCGTGCTCTGGCGTCGTCACGTTCTGCACCACGCAACAGCTCTACGTCGTCGTTGCTAGCGGCAGTTTAAACCATCTCACTGTTTATGATCAATATTCATGTCTTGTTCTCGTCGCAATGCATGCTTCATTCTCGGAGGCAGAGGTGCATATCGGGCTCGTGGTGATGCACAACCAGCAGCAATCAGCAGGTCGCAGCCACCGAAGGAGCGAGGAGCGGCACCGGCGGCAGTCGTGAGGAGGCAGGCAGGGCACGGTGGACAGTCGCATGCAGTTGTCGTTTCTGGCGACACACCACGCGCGGAGAAATACTCCGTCTGGTGCGGCGGCGCCGAGCGTCTTCGAAGTTCGAACACATGCAGGCTCTCGATGCTCTCCTCTCCCACGCGTCTGCCACGCCAAGCCTGGTCCGCGAAAACAGCTACCCGGCTGAACCTGTTGTCGGCGATGTTCAGGTACCAGATGGACGGCAGGGAGAGGAACACCAGCGCGAACGGCCCAACGAAGCTGTTCGACGAGAACGACACCTCCATCAACTCCAGCAGGTAAAACGAGCCCAGCTCCGGCAGGAAGTCGCCGTTGACGCTGAGGCGCCGACCATGTTTCTGCTCATCACCACGGTGTCCACGTTCCTCCTGAGCATGGGGAACGCCGGTCCATGCGAGTTGCTGCATCGAGCACCTGGACAGGTTGTTGGAAGCGAGCACGAGCGACCCCAGTGACTGCGTGCTCCTGAGGGACACCGGGGCGACCTGGAACGTGTTGTTCCGCAGGCAACGGCTCTGATGGAGAAGTGCCTGGGCAGAGGCGGCCTCGTCCACGGTGCCGGCGATGTGGAGCCAGTGAAGCTACGTCACGCTGTAGCCGGCAAGGCCAGGCCGGTATATGTGGTGCGAAGAGGCCGATGGAGGCCGTGACCATGGGCAAGATGCGGGCCCGGCATTTTTTTTTATTTTTAATCCTTTTTTAAACAAATAATCAAAAATATCCCCCCAGGAAAAGTATTTGCATGAAATAACCCCTCCCAGTCGCGCCAACCTTGTAGGCGCGACATAACACGTGGTCGCGCCACATGCAAAGGCGCGACGAGGTGCCCGCGTGGCGAGGGGCGTTGACCCGGGGCCCACGCGTCGTGCCACAGGCGTTGGCGCGACTGGGTCGCGTACCGGCGGTGATGGGCCGGCCCATGTCCTGTTTGGTCGCGGGCCCCACTGACTCGTCGCACCAACGATAATGGCGCGACTTGTCGACATAAATGCGCACACCAGCTCCTCTCTCTCCCTCTTCTCCCTCCCCACCCCATTTCTTCTCTCTGCGCGAGCTGCTCTTCTTCCACTCTTTCTGACTTCTTTCTTGGACATTAGATTGCTTGATTTGAACTTGGTTTTGTGTGGGGATTTGGTGCAAATCTTCAAGTGCTTGAGGTATGGTTACCCGATCTACTCTTTGGTTACAAGATTTGTGGTCATTATGTTTACATTGATTAGTTGGTGATTTTAGGTTGATTAGTTGAATTTAGTGATTCAAGCAAAGTTGTAGTTAAGCAATGGTTCCTGATGAACTTGGATACATTTTGTCATGTTTTATTGGTTCCATTTCTTTTGGATGGAATGGTATGTGAAATGCTAGTGTTGTAGTGTCCTAGGGTTTGAGATGGATGAATTGAAAATGTTTTCTAGTGTTGTTGCGGTTGTAATCTTTTCGGGTGCTTGGTGATAATGGATGCTCAAAACCGATATCTAGGGTTTGGTGAAAAGGGATGGACAATGTTGGTGTTCATGTGTCTATTATATGAATTGCACTGAATTTCTATTAATTTTACGTTGTTGTAGGTTTCATGGACGATCCTTTTGTGCACCATCCCCCCAATCACGGGGATCACGATTTGCACCCACCGGATGAACCGCCACCAAAATGTTATTGCGGTGTGCCGGCATGGGTGAAGCTGTCAAGACACCTTCTCTCTTCTGGTCGTGCTTTTTTCTGCTGTTTATATCGGCGGCGTCCTGGCACCGGATGCGACTTCTACCGTTGGATCGATGGTTCAGACCAGTGGGATCGCCGTATCATGTTCTTTCCATACGACCCATGGAAGAGTGTTCCCCCATCCAACTATGTTCCATGGGTTGCTCCAGCCAAGTTTATTGAGATGAACAACGTTGAGAAGATGTTTGCTGCATCGGAGCGGGTAAAAATCCTCCTAGATGTCACCGTGGCGAGGTTGCGCGACTCCAAGAACCTAGCGAACCGGATCGGTTTGTTCCCTTCTTCCGTTGTGATCAAATTGGTCGTGTAAGTATTCGTTTGAGTACTTTCATATTTTGCGATATCATCTTCGTTTATTACATTTTTGCAATTTCATTTGAACTTGGTCTTTTGTAGGGTGGGTTTCCCCGTTGTGACTTTGATGAGTTCATCTACGGACCGAAAGACACATGGCCTTCTGGAGAACTGATTAAAAAGTTTGTCTTAGGCGAGCTTCCATGGCCATGCTTGTCGAAGCCGCCCCAAAAGTGCAAGTGTGGCATCGTTGCTAATGAAGGAGTGGTTCCTTCAGAGCTAGGTTTTGGCTTCTATTGTGGCAATGCTTATGGAGGGCCCAATGAGTTCCATGTTAGTGGACAAGCATTAGTTTTAATGATGTAACCAACTTGTTTTGTTTGCTCACTCTCTTCTGTATGTTTTCAGGCGGGGAAGACATGCAAGTGGGTTCTTTCAAAGATTGTCAAGATATAAAGACGTTCCTAAAGTTAGATAAATCCATTAAACGTACACCAGAGGAGATGCGGCAGTTCCAGGAGAAACTGCATGGCTTTAAGGCCAGAACCCGGAAGTTGTACCGTGTTCACCTCCCAGGTCCCGATACATGGAACCATGTTGTAGATGACTATGAGCGGATTTGTAAGGAGGAGATGGGCGAGTTGGCGTGGAGGAGGGCAGCCTTTTCTCTTTTGAGGGATGAGAACATCATCCGTTTTTGGCGCCAAAACAAGGCACGCTACGATGAATGGGACGAGATTAGGCAGAGCCATCAAAGGCATGCTGCAAGGCAGAAGGCAAAGGCAGAAATTAAGAAGATGGAGGGCGAGAACAAATGGCGTGAGAAGAATGGGAAGCCCATAAAGGAGATCCCGGATTACTTATATCGCATGGCCTGTAAGTACTTGCATTGTCAAAACTTCTCTTTGTAGTTGTTTGTTCGTCTTGCATTGATTTGAAATAACATTTGCTATATTTTTGTAGTACCTCCTTCACCACCAAACGACGGTCATCTCCCAGCTCCTATGGAGGAGGAGGAGGAGGAGGAGGAGGGCGAGTACGAGTGCAACTCCGACCCTGACAAACCTCAGGATCCTCCCGGGGGTTATGACCCCGACCTTGATGGGCCTTACGACGAGTGGTGCGACCGTATGGACCGTAGCCCGCCGAGCCCCACCCGTGTGGGAGAGGTTGCCCTGCGCCCGGGTGGCCGGGGAAGGACAAGGCGTGGTGGTATGATGTGTTGTGGTGTTGCTTGTACCACTTTTGCAAGTAATCTCGATGGCGTAGACTTTTATGTTGTTTTACGAGTGGTGCTTTCGAACCCTTAGTTGTTTGTTGTGTTGTAAGACTTATTTGAGAACACTCTTTTGTTTGTTGTGAAGACCTCTTTGTGTTGTAAGACTTTTATTTGGCTGTAAGACTTAACTACTTATTTGCGATGACTCTACGATGATGATGAGTACCACAGCCATATTTACATACATGGTGCTTAAATGTAACTTTTCTTGGCTTCTTGAACATACAAGTCTAGAGATTGAACCAAAAAAAAAAAAAAATTAAAGTGTCGCGCCAAATGGGATGGCGCGACGGCCTATAAGTATTTTTCACGCCCTTTTTTTTGCTCTCGACTTCCCTGGTCGCGCCAAAGCTGCTGGCGCGACCACAGTCGCGCCTTTTGCGTTGGCGCGACTGGTAGAGCGAGGAACAGTAGGATCAGCACTGGGTAAAAGCAAAACTTGGCGCGACCGGTCGCGCCAGGGACGTTGGCGCGACGGGATGGCGCAGCTACAGTAGAATCAGCACTGGGTAAATGGAAAACTTGGCGCGACCAGTCGCGCCAGAGCTGTTGGCGCGACGTCTGTGTCAAAAATGCAAACATATTTACCTATTTTGCTAGAATGACAGTTTGACAACAATGCATAACATCACAGTTTTTCACAACTTATTAAAGACATGACAGAATCATCAAAACGAAGTACCAAAACATGACAACAATATGACTAAAATCCAGTCTTCGACACCTAGAGATAGTTGACAACAATAGTAAGGAAATATTGACAGTCCACATAACATGACTTCATGCTATCACTTAGTTCGTAGTCCATAACACCGCACATAATTCATACATAACATAGGAGTCCATGACACGTAGAGATAGTTTGGCACATAGGAGGTCATATAGCACACATCACTTGAGGCCTTCACTTAGTTGGGTGAGAACGGTTGGCGACGACGACGCTCACGGCCTGGAGCTGTGGGCATGACATTTGGGGTGAAGCCGACGTCGGTACGGTCACGACGGTGCGTTCGTTGTCGTCTAGTTGGCCTTTGTGTTGGAGAATCCTACAAATACAAGTATATATACAAGTTATTTCATTTACCTGTACTTGAACTAGGAACTTGTGTGGAGTCAATTATGTTGAACATGTTAGCAAAAATGGATTGAGAAACAGACCTGAGTGGGAGCTGGAGCATCATCAAGCTGTGACGCACCAAGCTCGAACGGAGGATCGTTAGGGTCTTCCTCACTGGGGGGGCTTCCTCCATCGCCTTGGCCACCTGTACGTCCGCTACGAGAGGAGCTTTGTCCATGCCCTTGCCCCCTTGTAGATCTACGATGGGAGGAGCTACCTCCAGCCTCAAGCACCGGGGCGCGGGTCGAAGTAGGAGGCCTAGCACTTGACCCCTCGCCTGTGTGAAGGTACTGGCGCTGCACGTCATCCGCTCTCATGCAGCTCACCTTCCGTGCTATGCGTCGACTGTATTTCATCACTTTCTGCAAACATTTGAAGGCACAAGGCAACCAAGGTAAGTCGATATTACAATTGAAGTTGTGTAAAAAACAAGGGCTCAGCATGCTTGTACCTGTGCAAATTCAGCTAGGAGTGATCCTTCACGAGCATTTTCAAGATAATATCCAGCCTCATTGGATAGGAGAGCTAGCTGAGTGGCCTATTAATGGGGAGATATCATTCCAATGTTGCAACTTGTATTATGGTGAAAGGGTACACAACGGGGCTAAGGATTGCTTACCACGTAGTTCTCGACTGGAGCTCTTTTCGGCTGGACGCCCCTCCTCGTGATGATATCATAGGGGTCTTCTTCATCGTCGTCGGTGTCTTCCCGATCACCGGTATGATAGACAACGGGGTCCGACATGGACTCTTGTCGCTCCGTGAAGGTAGATGAGGTACTCCTTGTACCGCCTCTCCGTACATCTTGCCCCGTCATCCGGATCCACCGTCTCTTTGTGCATCCATTCGTTGACATAGCTTGCGTGTATCACGAGCCGCTCCACTTCCACCAAACGTTTTCTTCCCCGGAGGTGCTTTGCAACGAGGTAGAAACCAAGTCGAAGAGGTTTGCTTAAAACAAAAATCAGCTACAGATGCTGCAATTGATGAAGATCCTTACTTGTGCAATCTTTTTGAGGATGTATGGTCCAAGGACGGGGGGAAAATCCTGTTTCATTCCAAACCGCCTACAACATCGACGGCCGATGGTGTTCCACCACATAGTAGAAGATGAGGGGTGCATTTGCTCTCCAAATAAGCCGGTGCCTCGCTTGAACTATTTCGGAAGGCCCAAGTCTTCAACTTCGCCCTTTCATATGGTAGCCATTCAACCTGGAATAGTAGAGTAGTTAGTAAATGCATAGTAATGAGGTGAAAAACAAGCAATTTGGAGATATTTACCGCCCTAGGACGAAGCACATCCAAATCATTGGAGTACACCTTGTACCGGCGTTCAAGCTCACCCTTCACCAACTTTGTCTTGCTCCAAAGATAGCACACAGGAGGACGAGAATCTGCCCATTCCCATGGCTGCACATCAAACAACCAAGATAAACAACGGAGTTAAAAAACGCAAATAAGACATAGAAAAATACAGCAACCACCTAGTTAAAAATAAGAGGTAATCACTTACTTTGACAGATTTTCTAAGTGGTTTCCCAATTGGAATGCGCTCCCAAATCCATATCCGAAGCAAATAGCCGCAACCACCTAGGTTTGATGATTTTTCGACCTCCCGCAAGCCTCACACATCTCGGCGATACAACCGGCAAGTGTAGCGATCCCCGGCTATACGTGCCGATGTTTTCCCAACTTTGACTCAGAATTGGGAGTGTCATCCAGGAGAGTGTATTTCCACTAGAGTCTGGCATCAGGAAGGAACCAACCAAGTGCCACAGCCACACCTTAGCGTACCTTTCGATGACTTCTAGATGAGCATTTTCGGGGCATTCTTTGAAGTTGTTTCTCACCCAAGATAATGGAACACCGGAAGTCATCCTGTCCTTTACGCCTTCTGGTGGTGGGGGTGGTGGCGGTACGCCGCGGTCCTCGGCCACACGCTCCTCCAAACCTTCAGTGTTGACGGTGCCCGACACAGGTACACCGCTCACACGAAGTGCTAAGATGTAGCTCACATCTTGCAGCAATGGGGCCATCTCCCCACAAGTCAGGTGGAAGGTGTGGGTCTCCGGCCGCCAGTGGTCCACTAAGGCCGTGAGGAGAGCGCCGTCCATCTCCGGCAGGCCAGCATTAATTGCTCTTGCCAGATGCAGAAAGCCCGCCCTTTGAAGAAAGGTTTCATAGCGAGGATCCCATGGGAGGGGTTTGTGAGTGCGGATACGCAAAGGTGTCAAGTCCTGCAACCACAGTGATAAAAGAACAATGTTAGATGTAAACAAATATAAAAAAACAAGTAATAAGAAACCTTACTGTCCCTCACTTACCTTGCCCTCGTCAAACCTCAAGTGCGCGCGGTGTTCTTTGTCCACCGCGGGGTCAAGTAGCTCCCAGCACGGGGGGGCCGCCATCTTGAAAATAAGGATCATGTCGACATTGTTAGATATACATTTAAAAGAAAGTACATGTAAAGTAAACAACTAGTATACATATAAGTTGAACAACAAGAAAGAAATTTGAAGTAAACAGCAACATAACCAGATCAATAAGTACCTTTCTATGTTTCGAACCACTAGGACCCGCGCTTTCTCTAGCTACTTTGCTTGCTTTCATGGCTCTATCATGAGTGGTCACGGTATGACCGGTTCGTGGCATTTGGAGCAACGGACTGTCCAGGAGCCTCATTGAAGTCTCCATAGCCATACTTATCGCGACCATAGCCATTTGATTCGTCCATGTCTCCTCGGAGTCGCTTTTTCTTCCTCCTACCCTTCTTTGTCCTTACAAGTTCGGGGTCAGGAATATAATCAAGCCCTAGATACGGTGGCCAGTGTGACGGATCTAGGTAAGGCTCGAAGCTAGACTGCCACACTTTGAGAGTGTTTGACATGAGATAAAGTGGAGACATGTACTTCTCAGCTTCATGATCTAGTCCCCTATATGTGCAAGTCGTGATGACATGAGAGCAGGGGGCATGATACAAAGAGGAATGTTACAAACGCATTCAACTTTCTCAAGGTCCACCTTGTAATTCCTACCCCCGTACTGCTCGCCACCCGGAGTAGTGCCTCCAGCTGAGTATATGTTGTATACCATTCTTGATGGCCCATACGTATCACCCACTTGGTTGTTAGATATCATCTCTGCAATCGCCAAGTGCTTCCTACCCGCTTTGCCCCATGTTTCTTTGGATCGATTGGCTTTGTTCCATCGATTCACAAAGTACTCGTTGCACTTCCTGAAAGAGGACTCCACAATGCCGGACACAGGGACTGCACGAATGCCTTTAAACACTTTGTTGAAGGATTCCGAAGAGTTCGTGGTCATGATGCCGTACCTAAGGCCACCTCTGTCAAATGCTAGCGCCCACTTCTTCCTCTGCGACATATGATTCTTCATCCACTCATGGGCATCTCTATTGAGGACCTGTCGACGAAATATCGGCGATAGTCCGACCAGGGGTATGCCCTGACCGGTAATGGATTGGCGGAAGGCGCACGAGATTGCGAGCAAGACGTAAACAGGGAGCAATCACACGAGGTTTACCCAGGTTCAGGCCGCAAGGATGCGTAAAACCCTAGTCCCGCTCTCTGTTTCGATTATGATGTGGATGTATGAGTTCCAGTGCGTTATGCCGGTTCGTCCTCCTTCAGCACGGGGTCCTTGCTCTCCTTATATATCACGGGAGCAAGGTTACAAGTCGGAACTAGCCTATCTGGTACTAAGTTTACATACTTTACAAGTCTAAACTTTCCTATCTCAGCTAGGTCTTGTCCTCCTTGTCGGTCTTCGATATTCTTGCCTGTTTTAGGCTGTCCGACCAGCCTGAGCCGATCGGTCTTGAAGCTTGATGGGCCGGCCTGGTGATAGCGTGTCGGCCCAAAGTTGGCCGTGAGGGTATATGGAGTTTATACCTCCACAGCTAGTCCCCGAGCATCATGGATCTTGAGGGAAAAAACACCGTCTTGGTTGGTTGAGTGAGAAAGGGTGGCCGGACACACGTTCGACATGTGGTCCGAGCAGGGCTGGAGGACCGTCTAATGCTTCCGACCACACTTTGCTTACACTTGGTTGACGTTTTCGGTTTTGACCGAAAGATTTATGATGCTCCTAAAAGAAAAAGAATTTTGAAAGGGTCCCAAATGCGGAGACGTGGGCCCTCGTTAGTGTGTGATGCCTGCCATCACATGGTATCTCGTCGTGATTGGTCGTTGCCTTAGCTTAGTTTTGAAACTAAACTCTTTGTAAAGAGAAAAGATCGGCCGAGTCATGCAAATGACGTGGGCCACGTAGTCCCCGAGGTTGCTTTGTAAGATAGTATATGTTGCAGGCAAGCTCTAAAAGAAGTATCTAGCCCATGTCACCTCTCGGGTGACGTGGGCCCACGTAGTCCCCGAGCCCGAGATGAGGTGGAACACGTTATGTCGGGTCTAAAAAGAAGACAACTGATCATTATATCATGCTTTATGTGTTTCCGACCACTCTTTGAGTGAGACCGAAAGCAGCCAAATTTCATTTGGGCTGGTCGGTTTGAACCATGCCATAACTTTGTCATGATTAAGTTAAGATAGCTTTGCTACTTAACTCGGTCCCCCGGCGTGGGTTGTGAGACCATGGTTTTGAATCTAAACCCATGAAAATAGCTTTGCTATTTGTGTGCCGAATAACCGGTATCATTGGCGAAAAAATCCCAGCTCAGCTGTCGGATTGTGTTGGTTGAATTGTTGGTGCTATACTGCAACTTTGTTACAGCAGATTGGAATGCTTCTTCGAGTTGTTGCTGCAAAGAGAAAATTTGGTATGAGTGAATGTTTTGATGAAGTAGATTGAGTTGTGTTGATTTGATATGGTCTATAACACAAAGTTGTATCAGGATGTATTATTTGAGAATGGTTTTAGTAATCGCCCCTCCTTAGAGTTAATCAGTCCTCAGGTGTGTAGGTGACCTATAGTGAATAGCGCGTTGCCGAATCACTTAGGGCCCTATTTCCATTGGAGGCGACCGCTGACACCCCTGTGTTGTATAGCGTTGGAGCTGTGAACACGTAGCGGGGTTGATCAGAGACAGTGCACGCTGATTGTTTTCTGTTGGAGGGGAGACGTACTCTGCCATTCGTTAAAAAAGAAGTGTTTTGTCACTTTGTGAAAAAGTTTTTCGAACGTACTTTGAAGTAGCTCATGTAAGGTGATCTTTTGTGAGAAAAGATTGGTAGAGGCATGAATGTTAATGTTGAGAAAGCACTTATCTGTATTTTTCTGTAGGCCACAATCTTTCCAATGTGGACTTTTGATCATGCCTTTGTTCCTGAAAGAATGGTCATAAGGTATATAAAATTCTGTTATGCAGAAAGGGAGGTCATGCTTATTACAAGTTTGGAAGAAAAAATTGCCAAAAGACTCTTCTCTTTCTCATTCAAGAGCAGACCAGTCCTTAGGGATTAGATGATCCTAAACAAACAACAAGGTGCCGGAATGTTTGGAGCCCTTTTCCTTTGGGAGCGACCGCCGGATCACTCGTGTTGTTTGAGCGTGATGCCGTTAACACGTAGCGAGTGGGACCGAGAGACAGTGCATTCCCGGTTTGCTTCGTGTTTGAGGCAAGAAATTTGTGAAAACTGGTTTTTCTAAAGTGTGGTCTTTTGAAATGGAGGGGATGAATAAAAAATTTATTAAGGACGTGAGATACTTATCTTTCAACCGTCGTGTCGCGTCATGATCGCGTGCGGGGCGAAAATATTCGGTTGCTGATGCAACCGTACATCAGCGACCGGGTTATCACGTCAAATCTCGGGTACAGTTTTCAGACTCTGGTCGAGTCAATGTTTTCCCCGGCGTAGTGGGTCCGTTGTGTCGGTGGCACAATCGATCCATCTTCGATGACCTGAGTCGCCGAGCATGCGGGGGTTCCCGAGGCGGGGAAACGTATAAATGCTCATTGCTTTAGTGGAGCGGTTTTCGTCGCTTCGTGCTCTCGGGAACGAGAGGGCCGCGGGGTTTGATTACCCACGATCTCATCGGTTGCCTTCTTGATTCCTCCGAGCTCTTCTATAAATCGGGGCTCGCGCCGGGAGTTCTCGGTGCATTCTCTCGTTCTTGTTCTTGTCCATTCGCTTCCGCAAACTTAGGGTTTTAGATCCCATACTCGCGCCGCCGCCTCCTAGATGGATCGCCGTCACGGTAAGCGCCGGCGGAGGAGGAGGAGTCGGTGAACTCCCTAGGGAGGTGAGGCCGTGGAGGCGGTGAGCTTGGATTGGAGTTTTCCTTGATTAATCTTGGGGTTTTCTTCTTTGGGTGTAACCGCTATTTTTCGTTCACAATGTAGGTACACCCTCCTGACCATTGGAGGTGCGGCAGGCACCTCCGCCGCGGGCGTCGCCGAGGCGGCGAGAAGGGCGGCGGAGGAGCGGAGGGATGTACCGGGGGCTGCGGCCCCCGAGCAGGTGGCTCTGGTCGTGGAGGCCGGAGCCGCCGCTGCTGCGGCGGAGCATGTGGCTCCCGTCGTGGCGGAGGCGGCGGCGGCGGCCGCCGGCGTTTCTACGCCGCGTTCGGCGAGCGGTGTCTCGGTGAACTCTCGCGTCTGCGCTCGAGCGCGTCGGGCGGAGCTGCAAAGACGTCGGGGACCTCTACTCCGACGCCACCAAGCGGTGGGCGGGCGGAGGGGAATGTGGACCTGTTCCTGAAGGCACTCTCCTCCGCCTAGGAGGAGCTGGAGGCGGAAAAGCAGCGGGCCGCCGACTTCGACGCCGATGCTAACGCCGCCGTCAATGAAGCGGCGGACGAGAGGCTGGCCCGCAAGGTCCAAGTGGACACGCTGCTTCGGCAGCGCGAGGCTGCCGACATCAGGGTCGGCGGTAAGTACTGAGTTCTCCGTTGTTCATATTCCCCGAGTTGTTCTCGTCTTGGCATTTTTAATTTTTTACTCGTTTTGCAGAGCGACGGAGCAACCGGAGCAAGCCACGGGAGGCCGCTCATGCGGCGGCGGATGCGGTGAACGCCCGGGGCGGCGATGTCATCGCGCGGGCGGGCGGCGATCCCGGCCAAGTGGCCGCGGTGGCGGTTCATGGCGTTCGTCATGGTGCCTCCGCCGCTTATGCCACCGTCGACGCCATCTCCGGCGTTGATGTCCGTGGCATGGAGCTGTCGGTGGGCGCGCATGACGCCATGGAGGGCGGCGCCGTCGAGTTCGCCGGGCAGCGGAGGCCGTCGTTGCCGCGACTCCGTCGACCTGGTGGTCGGCAAGCTTTTCGGGGATGACTAGATTGCTTAGATGCAATCGGTCCCGGTTTGTAAAAATTTTTATATTTTCAATGAAGGAATTGGATCTTTTGAGATGTGTCTTGTGCCGGAATCCTTCGAGATTCCTTTTATTTATCCCTTTATTTTAATCCGTTTTCATGATTGTATCATGTTCTTGCCGTAGGATTTTTATTTCGGGGCTTAGAGCCCTCTGGTTGTTGCGTCAGAGGATGTCGTGATGCGTCATTTTGAGGAATGATTTTCCTTTGAGTAGGGAAGAAAAATCCATGTGCTCAAATGTTTGACACGAAAACTTGACTTCTTATTATAACATAGTACACATTAGATTGCTTTTTCGTCCTCAGAATGACTTACAATGATGTGTACGACTGACGCTAATTTTAACTTTGAAAGGAAAATAGCCTAGGAGATTTCATCTCTTGTTGTTTCAATTTTTCGGCTCTGCTTCGCCTTCTTCTAAGTCGTGGACCATGACTGGGTCTTCTTCGGTACAGAGCAGTAGGTCTTCATCGTCTAGGGCTTGATCATCTCTGCGTCTGGCGTGGTCGGATATACTTATCCCGTTCCGAGTAGTATTGAGATTGTCCTTTTTTGGAAAAGGTACATCCGTAAAAGAATCTAAGGAGCTTGAGTTCTTCTCAAACGGCTTCCTTTTTGTACTACTTCATACCACTCGCCGTTTATGAACATGCCTTCGGATGTTTTGCGCCCGGTGATCGGATCGTTCGATGCGCCGAAGATTGGTCGGTTTATTGGATTAGGGAATATGTGCTCGGTGTGCGGAGGTATCCCGTCCTCGAGGAGTTGGACCGGGGAGCCTCCAGCTTTGGTTCTCGGTCCGCAAATTGTCCAAGAAGGGAGTGATGAAACCATTACGGTTTGTTTGAATAGACGGAACCATTCGTCTAGGAGGAGGACTCCGAGCACGTTTGTATACAGTAGTCGTCTGTATGGGTTGGGTACAACAACGAGGCTCATCCGTGTTAGGTGAATCCCTTGTGTCGTTCCTTAATGGGCTTATGCCGAAACTGCGGCGATTCTCTCTGGTTGCTGCCATGTGTTTCTGATGTGCTTCCCTCCGTTTCTTTTCTACATCTTGGTGTCGGTCCGCAAGTGCCCTGGCCCTGTGTGCCGACGCCATTGTCATTGGAGGGGATTGAGTTGAACGTGCTCGTGGTCGTTCAGCTCTTCGCTCTGTCGCGTTTGACGTTGCCATGGCAGCCAATGTCTCTTGCCGTCGCCTTTCCCTCCGTTGTTCATCATGATGAAGGGCAGCAGCTATCTCGGTGCGTTCTGCGAACAACCGGGCGTTAGATGTGTTGTTTTGTGGGGATCGTTCTTCTGCGTTGCCGCAGAGGTGCAAGTGGCGGGTTCCGACCCGTTCGTCGGATTTCCAGGCCGACGTCTCCGCCGTTCGTTGCGGCGTGCGTTCCTGCGATGGGCCGTTGATACGTAGCTCCGATCCGGCGTAGCTTGCCGACCGGCTTGTGTCGTTTTGACCGGATCGCTATTGCTCCGTGAGGCTTGTGAAGTCCTTGTTCTTAGATCTTGGATATCGGCCGGGATTCTGCCGTATGTTGCTTGGCCGGCCTCTCGACCACCGCGTACGATGATCGGCCGTGGTCGGAGCCGCGTGAGTTTCGCCACCATCCGGCCGTGTATGGTTGCCACGAGGACTTGTTGGAACGCGTCGTTGTAGATTCACCGGCTGCAAACGTGGCCGCTCGGAGCGCCTAAAAGTGACTCTACGATGGTTGTTCTGCCTTCGTGTCGATAGATTAGGAATTCGTTGTTGTCGCGCGATTTGTAGATCGCGGCCGACACGTCGTCGGAGCGACTCAAAGTTGGCATGGGTTTGTCAAACCTCATGTCTTGTTGATGGATCAAACGGAGTAGATCCGTGTTGCGACATGCCTCCTTTGGTTAGGACCGGTCGGAGGTGTTGACGCCGTGCCGTCAACTATCAGTGGTGGATTGGTTGGGATTGCAATGGTGGTCACCGGGATGAGTTGGATCTGGTTTGGCACGGCCACCATTGTTGGTGCCATTGTCGGCGTGATAGCCGGAGGCGTGAGAGTTGTAGTAGCAGGTTCTTGAGTTGGAAGTCCAGTGAACGTTCCGAAGTTGAAGGTGAGGCCAGCTTTGAAGGTCATGGAAGCCGGAAGGAAACCATCTTGATCGACGTGAAATCTCGGTGCGCACCCCCTACCACGGCGCGCCACTTGTCGACGAAATATCGGCGACAGTCCGACCAGGGGTATGCCCCGACCGGGTAATGGATTGGCGGAAGGCGCACGAGATTGCGAGCAAGACGTAAACGGGAGCAATCACACGAGGTTTACCCGGTTCGGGCCGCAAGGATGCGTAAAACCCTAGTCCCGCTCTCTGTTTCGATTATGATGTGGATGTATGAGTTCGTGCGTTATGCCGCATTACGTCCTTCCGCACGGGGTCCTTGCTCTCCTTATATATCACGGGAGCATGGTTACAAGTCGGAACTAGCCTATCTCGGTACTAAGTTTACATACTTTACAAGTCTAAACTTTCCTATCTCGGCTAGGTCTTGTCCTCCTTGCCGGTCTTCGATATTCTTGCTGTTTTAGGGCCGTCCAGGCCCGAGAGCCGATCGGTCTTGAAGCTTGATGGGCCGGCCTGGTGATAGCGTGTCGGCCCAAAGTAGGCCGTGAGGGTATATGGAGTTTATACCTCCACAGGACCTTATCCAACTCGCCAAGTTTCTTGTCAAACTTCTCCTTTGTTCGACAACAACATAGGGACTTCAACTTCTGCACGATTTCTTTTTTCTTCTGCCGCTTCCATATGTTGGCAGCAAAGTGCCTCAAGCACCAACGATGCTCAAGTGGAGGCCGCCCATCTACCTCCTCTTCGGCAGCTTTAAGCAATCCGTGGTGTCGGTCAGAGATCATGCAAATCCGGCGAGAGGTCCGAATGACATTCCGCCGCACATGCTTCAAAAACCAAGACCAGCTATCATCATTCTCACCCTCGCCAAACCAAACGCTAATGGGACAATCGATTCTCCGGTCCACTCCCACCGCAATCATCAACACACCACGGTATTTGCCTCGTAAGAAATGTGCCATCAACCATGAGCACGGGCGACAATGCTTGAACGCCTCAACCGACGAGGAAAACACCAAAACAACCTCGCAGAATAGGCCGGGAATCCCGTTGTCATCATCCACTATGCGCCCTTGATGAACATGCCATCTAAGCCCGAGGATTAAAGTGTTTCATGGCACTTAGAATCCTAGGCACTTGGTTGTAAGCCTCCTTCCAAATCACCCCACAACAACTCTATAGCATGTTGCTTTGCACGCCATGCCTTTGAGTAACTTACTCTATAGCTGGTGAAGCCACGTATGGTCTCCACGAGCGACGAAACAGATGCGTCGCTGTCGGCCCTAACAACAGCAACAACACGACGCCCGAGGTAATGTGCTGTGTTCTGTCCATGCACTTTCTGTACCTTCAAAGACCGACATCTGTGAGGTTGCTTAACATTTCGAATCACCCATTTGTCGTTGCTCATCTTTCGAACGCAAACTCCCCAACCACACCCAGACTTGCACAGGACCGTGTACCGCTTCGCCTTGTCGGAGTCGGACACACGGTAAGGCTGTGCGTGCACCCCGACGCGTAGTCCCGCGAGAAAATACTTGACATGGTCCAAATGTGTCAAAGACCGTGCCCACCGGATCTCCATATCCTCATTCTCTGGCACCTCATCTTCCAACATCGACAACCCATGGTCGCACACCGCCTCGTCCACCATACTAAGGTCCATGTAGTTTGGAACCAAAGGTACCTCAACATGGACAGCCCTCAGCATCCTTCGTTCGACGTCATTCAACTCCATCCTCAATGACCCATCCGCTGGGGCTCGTAAGGACTCCTGAAACCCTGCTTGACGGCATTCGGTTTCATCCTCACTAGTATGGTCCGACCCATTGTCGGCACCCATCAACAAATCATCGGACAAATCATCCGACAAATCATCGCATGAAGTGCCATCACCTTCAAACTCACCGCCGACGACCAAACCTTCATCCTCCGATCCTTCCGATATCGTGTCATACATATCATCCTCATCATAGTACCCTACTTCATCGAAGTCATCAGCGATGGCACCATCTTCAGTCACTGCATCAACTTCTCTATCTGGACTTGGTTCCAACTCTTCCACTTGGGTAAGGTTGTCAACAACCTCCACATCAACACAATCCTCATCCTCAACCGCCACCGCAACCCTACTTCCCTTCTCCACCACAACTTCCTGTGCATCTAACGTTGCTACTCTTCACAACGTCTACGTAGTCCTTCCATTCTTTCTCACAAGAGAGGGCATCATGAAATAATGTGAACGCTCCTTGCCACAATCAAACCTCCCTCTAAAACTTAGTGGCCAACCAAATTTCTCACGACACTTGCTAACCAATGCAACAAACGTTGGAGGTCCACTAAAGAACTCCACTTCTTTTTTCATGCATTCAAACTCCCCATCTTCTTTCACTATGCCACCATAGTACAAACACACTAACCGATCCATCTACAAAATACAAAGCAATCCAAATCTATTACTATTCATATACAACGAACTATCACACCCCAAAATTAGACCAAATTCATATGCAACACATACTTCATATCAATAAAAAATATCAACCTATCTAAAACCTCCATGCATCAACTACCTAGGCACATGCTGCACATAGTTTCGGGCAAATCCACAACCACACCACATCCTCTACCGACTACACGAATCAAATCAAATCAATAAACGAGCCAATCGTCCAATTGTCCCAATTTCATCCTAACCCTAAAAGGCAAAGAAAATGCAAAAAAAGAAAGAACGCAAGGGGAGGAGGTACCAAACTACCTTGCCGAGTT
Organism: Themeda triandra; assembly: GCA_018135685.1. Lineage (NCBI taxonomy): Eukaryota > Viridiplantae > Streptophyta > Magnoliopsida > Poales > Poaceae > Themeda > Themeda triandra. The sequence continues at coordinate 35,549 of JAENPR010001402.1, read as the reverse complement.
GGTTGTAGTCGTGGAAGAAGAGGAGACTGACGAGCTAATCGCCGGCGGGCCTCACCCACGCAGCCGCGCCGGGAACAGAGGCACGGGCGGCGCCACCGGCGACCGCTAAGCCCGCCGCTTCCCTCCTCCCGGGGCGGCGGCGTGGTCTACGCCCTCGGAGGAGCAGAGCTGGTGAGGAGCCGGCGGCGGCGTGGTCTACCCCTGGCCGGCGGCGCCGCCGCCCCGGCGTCCGCGGCGAGCCGGCGGATTCCGCCGACCTCGCCAAGGAATGGCGCCGCAAACTCGGGAGGAGAGAGGAGGGTGGGGCGGGCGGCGGCGCGCAGCCCGGGCCGGCCAACCCCTCGGCGGGGCGGCGGGGGCGAGAGGGAGGAGGCGGCGGCGGTGCGGGCGCGCCGGGGAACGGCGCTGGAGGAAGAAAAGGAAAGGAGAGAGAGAAAGGAAAGAAAATGGGCCGGGCCGGCCTATTCTCATCCTCCGACTCGTCGCGCCAAGGCCACTGGCGCGACGCAGCGGGGCCCAGCGCAGCCACGTCAACCCTAGATCCCCGGTCGCGCCAAGTCCGTAGGCGCGACGGGTCGGTGGGGCCCGCAACCAAACAGGACATGGGCCGGCCCATCACCGCCGGTACACGCCCCCGTCGCGCCAATGCTTGTGGCGCGACGTGTGGGCCCAGGGTCAACGCCCTCGGCCACGTGTGCACCTCGTCGCGGCTTTGCATGTGGCGCGACGCCGTGTTAGGTCGCGCCTACAAGGTTGGCGCGACTGGGAGGGGTTATTTCATGCAAATACTTTTCCTGGGGGGATATTTTTGATTATTTGTTTAAATACGGATTAAAAATAAAAAAAATCCGCGGCACGGAGAGGCGATGTGGGTTCAGCCGGAGAGCACCCAGCCAAAAGTGTGACTACCCAGGATTACTAGAGGTAGAAGATGACTAATGTAGGGTGTTTTTTAAAAAGTTCTATCCTAGTCAGCGCCTCCTAGTCCTAAAGGGATATTGGACCTGCAGTGCACGCCTGAACAAGTTTAGGGAGGTAAATTTCGACTTTGAGAATTCGTGGACCTAAGTGGCACAGAGCAACAAGTTAAAGGGTCGCTGGTGTATTTTACTCTATAAAGTGTGTCCATTTCTGTATTGGGGTTGTGGTTGAGGTGGTGGGTGGGGATGTGGGGTCAATGAAAAATAAAACTTGTGTGAACATTGCATATTAGAAGCGGAATGGTCTATCAACCCAAAGCTGTAGCTCGAAACCTATCATTTTAAATTAACATGTGTGTTTGAGAAGATTGCTCGAAATATTTACAAAATGAGTACTAATCCTGGACATACATTGTAACTTGTAAGTTATGCGTAAACATTTGTTGGAATCCAAACTGACCGGAGCTATTAATGTATCTATCCCTAAAAAAGATAAATATTGTTACAACGGTAAGGGGCAGTAGAACACCAAAATTGAAGGTTGTTCAGCCTTTTGTTCCCTATATAATACACATCATCCACCCTTGCTGCTGCGTCAATGATGCAATACCTTGCATAGAGCTTCTTGGAGCAATCTTACAAATGCACGCTTGGCGTGAAACTTTCATGATATTTTCTTTGCTTTGTTATCTTGGAAATTTGAAGGGAAAAAAAGTATCGGCTATGTATTCTTGTGTGTTGAGGCTGATTCTTGGGGGGATTTACTTTAAAAAAAAAATCTTGGGGGAAAGGAATCCTGCTACACTCGAATACCTGAAACTGAAAACATGCAGTAAGTTAAGCCAATAAGTTTGATATTGAGATGAGAATGTATCTATTAGATTTGAAGATTCAAGAATTACTTGAAGCAGGCATTGGGGGAATTAAGTTCCTAGGAGGCATTGGGGGTCTTATTCGAATAGGTTTGCTTTCTTTTGCCTCAACAATCACCACATCAGAGGTTAGAAAGGACTTAGCAACCACAGCAGCATGCTCTATGCAACACCTCACAACCTGGTAATATTAGTGGGTGTAAGCAAACAATCCTCCAGCACCCACTCAGCATCAACAATATAGTTTAAGGTGATAAAGATGTTTTTAGACACCTATGACTATTTTGCTACCTTTGATGCATCCAGTATTCCAGCAGCTATCAAGTCCTCATAGCAGTTCTTGGCAGCATTGTACCCATACTTTGCATCATCATTCAGTAACACCTTTGAACAGCATAAGTCAAACACATGTTAGCTAGAGAAAATGAGCTCAGACAAACATGTGTGCACAGCTATATTGTGCGTTTGTGTGGTGGTCTGTGTGTACTTTGTAATTTAAAAATATGTGTAACTTGTACTATAACAGATAAGTCTATCAGTGCAAATAATAAACCTTATTAACGACAAAGTCGCCATTCACCCCTGCATTGTTTGCTATTAGAGAGGTAGGGTAACTCAAGGCTTGTTTGAAGATGTCAGCACCAACCTAAAGATGGACAGCTCAAAATTAGAATTCATGGTAGAATCATACCATTTTATCAATTTTCTAGGTTTGCATTGAAAGAAAAGACCTTGACACTTGACGGTGATTACTAAAAAATCAAAGTTACACAAGTTTAAGGATCTTCTGATAGCTCCTCAAATTAACAATATTTTTAAACATATTACCCTTTAAGGTAAATACAGGAAATTATTAAAGTACCTCTTGCTCTATATTATCCAATGATGATTCTTTGATTGCGTCAATCTTCTCTGATAGTCTTAATAGGCTACATCCACCGCCAACTACAACACCTTCCTCAATAGCTGCCTGAATTATCCCAAAAGGGTGGTTCAAACTTAGGAACTTGTAGTTGAAAAACAACACATGAAATGGAGTAGATAGGATTGATCAGGTTACCCTTGTTGCGTTAAGTGCATCTTCAATCCTCAGCTTCTTATCTTTCATCTCAATGAGTGTTTGAGCACCAACCTGAATTTTAGGCCAAAAATACAATTTTTGGCACTCTAATTGTTTTTTTCTACACTTTAAATGTTTTATTTCGTAAACTGAAACAATGTGTGGTACCTGGATGATTGCAATTGCACCACATAACCTTGCTATCCTCTCACCCAATATCTTCTTGTTGTACCTTTCCTTAGAATTCTGGGAGGTCAAAAGTAAAATATTTTGCAGGATCCAGTAATAATGAACACATGGTAGATATAACATAAAAGTTCAAGGTATGACCGGAACAATTGTACCTCAATTTGGCCTTTTATCATAGCAACCCTATTCTCAACTGCTTGACGATTGCTTCCGTCGGTAACAATTAGCGTTGAATCTTTCGTGATTACCACCTTAGAAGCAAAACCAAGAACCTCTTTTCCTGCCTTTTCCAGTATATGTCCCATGTCATCCCTCACTAATGTACCTGAAAACCAACAAGAATATGTTAGCCACTGTAATTGCATTGGTTAGGTTAGTGATCAGGTTTTGTATTTGTACCTCCTGTCATTATTGCAATGTCATCCAAGCATTGAGTCTTTTGTTCCCCAAAAGAGAAGGCCTTAACTGCTGCAACCTTAATTGTCCCTTTCAGCTTGTTTTTTATCAAATCAGCCATTGCTTGTTCTTCCACATCCTCAGCAATTATTAACAGAGGATAATTTTCTTTAACAGCACTGTCAAGTATCCTTATAATCTCACTAGCATCAGCAATTTTCCGGTCCACCAATAGTATCTGCAAACGCAAGATGTAACTCTTCTAATTTTTTCTGCAGAACATTGTATAAGAGGAACAGAGCCCTCACCTGACAGTCAGTGAACTCCACCGTCATGTTACCACGATTGGTAACAAAGTAAGGAGAGAGGTAACCGCGTTCAAATTGCATTCCTTCCACAATCTCCAGACTGTTCTCGGTGCCTCTTCCATTTTCAATTCTCACCATTCCTTTTCTACCTACTCTTTGAAAAGCATCAGAAATCATATTTCCAACAGCATAATCATTTCCGGCACTAACTGCAGCCACATGTGCAATTTCATGGTCTTCAATCTAGTAAACAACAGGTTACACACCTCTAAGATATCTTTACAGTGGATTAAAAAACACTTATACAAACTTGAAAACCATACCTCCCGCGACATCAGTCTGAGTTCAGACACCAAAGCAGCAGCAGTCTTCTCAATGCCACGTGCAACCTGAACTGGGTTCATTCCAGCTGCAAGAACCTACTTTATGAAACAATCATAAGAAGCAATGCAGGATCAGGACTCAGAATTTTTGTATCAACAACTTCGTCATAGCAACTTTTTTCGCTGTTTTAGAGCCCACATTGTATACAAAATAGTTAGAGAAGAGATAGGCGTACCTTCATTCCTTCAGCAATGAGGCCTTGAGCAAGGATTATGGATGTGGTACAACCATCTCCGGCAATATCATTGGTCCTTGCTCCAGCCTGTCGGACCAGCTTCACTCCAAGATTTTCTAATGGATCTTCCAATTCGATCTTGAGCGACACAAAAAACAGGACATGATCAGGAAAGAACGAGAAGCATCTCATATATTAGGTGCACGAAGCACACAACAATAACAAATTGCAGTTTCCATTTGTTTTCAGAACAGGGTGAAAAAAGATCTAATATTGCAAATAAGATAACAAGAATGAAGATCAATCAAGAATTAAACAGTAATCAGTGGAGTGAACAACTCGTTTTGTGCCTTGATTTCATCATGTGATTCGTTCAATCCATATCAAGAATAACTGCATGCTGTTCTTTCGAGGAAGAGCTAATTTCTGGAAGCATGGCGTTACCTCCTTAAGGACGGTCTCCCCGTCATTGACGATCTTGGGAGGGCCATACTTGTTGCCAAGCACGACGTTCCTCCCCTTGGGGCCCAGGGTGACCCCCAGCAACCGCGCCACCAGGTCCACGCCGGCCTGGAGCTTCTTGGTGGCGGAGAGGTCGCGGTTGAAGTGCAGGTCCTTGTACACCGGCATCGGCGGCGGCTTCTTGGGAGGGGAGAAGGGCAGCGTCGGGGGCTTCATGGACAGAGGCGGAGACGGGGGCGCCATTCCCATTCGTGACATGGTTCTTCCACCCAGCAGCAAGGAGGCGGCGGTGGCGAACACCGAGTGGAGGGGATAAGGCTGCTGCTGGGAGGAGCCGAGAGCGCGGACGGAGGAGGGCGAAAGGTTTAAAGGCATGTGTAGACTGTAGAGTAGATATGCCCGCCATGTCGTGGGGTCGCGCCAAAAAGGCGCCCTTGAAATATCTCGCTTTTCCGTGGCTACGATGGCGATGGGGAAAATGGTAAGCCGAAGGCAACTACGGGAGAAGGCATGTTTGTAGCCACAGGATCCCGACGGCCGCGGCTGCGGCGCTTAATGTATGCCGTCGGCGAGTACTTACTACTTAGAGACCGTAGAGCTCGGCGGCGCGCGCGGACGCGAAGTGCTCCTACTCAACGCACCATTGTGCATAAAATGCCTCTAAGGGCAAATCTAACTTTTCCTACAACAACCACAAGAAACCCTATTTGTGTCTACATTTTGCAAAATTCATGTTTAATTTAGCAAAATATCTAATGATGCTAATTTATATCGTGTATATTATTGTTATTTTAACTAAATTAAATCAATTATAGGACATTTTGACTTAAACAATTTAAATATATATTTTTAAAACAAAGGGGGTATTATTTTTATTGGCGATCCTTTAGTCAACGGGACCCGAGGCTCTAGTTGAATTTGGATGGGGATGCAATCAAGGCGGGTAGCGGCAAGCCGCATATAGCTAATTTTTTATGAGTTACAAACAAACCCGCAAAAATTTGGTGTATCTGTGTGTTCGCGGACAAACAAGTTAAGGAGGATATGGCCGAAACTTCAAGGTTACGAGGTCAATGTCAAGTTGAAGACTAAACAATTGTGTAGTAGGCCATTTGGATCCACCTGCTAATAGGTGATCTGGTAGTAAGACTCAACAATTATGTAGATGCATATGAACCAGCAGATCGTAGCAACTTCAAACCAGTCAATAGAACTAATAGCTAGTTAGCGGTCCTTCTAACTAATAATTAGCAGGTCCATCTGTATTCACTATTATTACTAATTTTACCTCCCAATTTTTAGTGGTAATAATAGATCAAAAATGCTCTAAATCAATTGTTGCGAGCAATGTAATTCGTTTCATAAATATAGGAAATGAAGTTAAAAGGGGAAAACGGTCCCAGTTGTATTTCACCATCTCTCTCTTTTGTTTCTTGTGTACTTTTCCTCCTAAAAAAAGCGAGTATGCATTTTCCGTATTAGTGATGATCCTAGCTCAAATTATCCAACCTCGATATGCAGTACAGCAATCCGAAGACGAAGGTGCCGAATAATATTTGTGTACTACATGCATTTCTCTATAAATCTGGATCCTGATTTGATAGCCATCAAGCCTGAAGTCATAGCATTACCATCGTATGGCCGGGGCGTTCAGTATACTAATAGCTTCGTGGATCGAAGCTGTCGATCGATATCGATAAATGACTCATATTCATGTTCTATAAATCATATGGCCTGAGGCCTTGTTTAGATGCTCTCAAAATTGCAAAATTTTCACTCTCTCTCCATCACATCAATCTTTGGAGGCATGGAGCACTAAATGTAGTTAGAAAAAAATAATTAATTACATAGTTTGATTATAAATCATGAGACAAATCTTTTGAACCTAGTTATCCACAATTAGATAATATTTGCCAAATACAAACGAAAGTGCTACAGTAGCAAAGTTGAAATTTTTTTTATGATTTAAACAATGCCTCAGTCCCAATTTTTGGTTGGTGCAGTCGATTAAATTGATATGGACCTAAAACAAGTGCAGTTCACGAGTCTTAGACCGTCTGCAGCGGTGCCTCTAAAGGCAACCGGAAAAGATCCACCTCAGCTTTGGAGGCTGAAAAGAGCTGCAGCGGCAACCTGTAACCGGGACGTAACCCGCGCTGGGACGCCAAACTTGGCGGTGGAGAGAGAAGTTGGCGTTCGTCCGTCATGCAGACATGCAAAGGACAACGGTTCCACCACGTGCGTGCGGGAGAGTGAGAGGAGAGAGAGGTAGTCCATGCAGAGGCGGGCCCCATGATTTCAACTAGCAAAAAAATGTTATAGCTCATAAACTAAAATTTCAAATTAAATTTTGATTGCACCATTAAATTTGTTTCAATTAATCCTTTAAAACTAGATCTCACATGGATATATTTACATAAAGTGACAAGTGGGCCTGGTTTTAGTAGTTGAAATGGAGTATAAGATATAGAGGTTCATGAGTGCGGAAGAAACGTATATGGAGTAGAGAATCTTGATGACCAGGATGTATGGAGTAAGAAAATGGAGGTCGATGAGTGCGGGTAGTCTTACGACTACACGTGTGGTCACGGTACACGGTACTGTGGCAGCTGAGCGGCGGCTTCACGACCACCAGTATTTGTGCTACCAACGACTCGCACAGTCCGGCATAGTAGGAGAGGTCGAAGGAAACGAGCTGAGGTTGACAGCTAATTACAGCGTTGTAATTCGACGCTGTTTGGAAGATTGCAATCCAACCCGTTCATTGGTCATTGCTGATCGAGTCAGTGTACTACAATCTATACAGTGTTCGATCAGGTCCAGAACAGAGCGAGGACTGCTACGGTGGTACAGTACCCTGCTACGACCAGTAGTATCCAATGCATGCCCACGTACGTACTCCTAGGTGTAGTGTACAGTACAGTACTGCAAAAGAAACAACGCCTACCCGCCTGCTGCCGGCCTAGGTGGTCGTCGTGCAGCGGTGCAGTTCAGGACGAGGTACACGGTGTGTCGTGTCCACGGGAGCCCCGAAACCCAACCACTTCTTGATCGATCAACGGCCGCGGCCCCATCTTCGATGCTGCTGCTCGTGGTGCATCTTCGATGCTGCTGCTCGTGGTGCTACGCCAGTGCACGCTGCTCGCCGGCCCTTCGTCGCTTCTCGCGCCTGGAGACAAGGCAGGCACGCATCTCCATGCAAGCCGGGCGGAGTTGATCGCAGTTCAATCATCACAGTATCACAACATCGGGTTCCGCCGAGCGTGGGGGACTGGCGGTCTGGCTCAGGCTCCTAGCAGCAGACCGCTACTGCAACAGTGGTCGCCGCACGCCGGGGACCCCGGCCCCCGGGCCGCCGGATCGAACAGGCCGGCCGGCCGCCACAACGGCGGATCGCCACGCCCCAAGGCCGGCCGCGTGCTGGCTCGCCGCCACCGCCGCCGCGGGCGCCTCAAGCCGGCCGCGTGCTGGCTTGCCGCTGTCGCAGGTTCAAGGCCGCCATCGCAGGTTCAAGGCCTAGTTAAGGTTCCGACATATCAAGACATAACAAGCCCACATATGAATTATCAGATCCAACTTGAAATTATTGACCATGTAACCTTCACACACATCTTAATGGAACCACATGTTATTTCTTTTTCTTCACCACCAGTGAGTCCTGGAGTTAATCTAATGGTGGTGCTTTTAGTTTTACCATCACCAGTCCAGACAACAACAGTAAATATCAGCTTTTCCCTCGTATCAACAGCTACCACATTTCGCAACAGTTGGATGACTCCCTTTCCACTGTTGGTTATTGCTTCAACCATCTTGCTATCATGAAGCACAATGCTATTCCGGATACCAGTGGTGCAAGCAGTGATATCTCCGTAAAATCTTCCCTGCAGAACTTCAACAGCAAAAGTTGCCTCGACTGCAGCGTGGACTATTCCATATGTAATCATCACCTTACTGAGTTTAGTGTCCAGGGTATCGCTTCCAACCTCCATTTCTTCAAACCATCTATAATTTAAGGCAGCCAATTCCAAGTAACCTTTACTTAGTTGTTTGTCCGTCTGCCTTCCAGCACACTTGATCTTCAAATCAAACTCAAAATATATGTTAGATCCTAGCGCGAGTCCTCGTTTTGGGCCAGTCAAAATCAATGATTCATCCTGCGAAATGGTTCAGATGGTAAGGGAGTGGTATCTTTATATAATATAAATTGCAATAAAAGCACAAGAAATCCTAACCACACATCACGCTACTACCATGGATGAAATCTTTAGAGATTGAATGCTATCCGTGTGCAAGCACCATGTATGTAACAACTCCAGTTTTGGCTTAGCTAAGCATTGCATCTCATGAGTATGATCATCACATAAGCATCATTAGTGCATTTTGTGTAGCAATTGTTTGAGTGATTGGTTTAAAAATGCAAATAGGGTTTTGCAAATGGTTGCTAGAAGTCATACTTGTGATGCTTTTCTCAAAATGGAGCTTTAACAAAGTTTATGCAGAAAAATATTTGGAGAAATATTTGTTTTTACCCCAAGTCATGAAAATGAGTTTTAGGGCTTCAAAAATGCCAAAAACAGTTTCCTTATTTTCCAAAAATCAATTTTATATGTATTTTATTTGCCCCAAATTTTCATTTTCAAATCTAGGCTGAATTAGCAAAAACTTCCATCATGAAAGTTATTCCTCTCTTTATTTTGAGAAACTTTCATTTTTAGAGCATTTTCAAATTCGCAATATTTTTGAAAATATGGGCAGTCAAACTTCACAGGTCATTTTTGACCAGGGTGGGACCCACCCGGCCCCACTTGTCATCATCCCCATCCCTCTCCTCTCTCTGCCTCGCGCGCCAGGCCGCCGCAGAGCCGCAGCGACGCCGCTGCTGCCTCGCTTCCACGCCTGCGCCCGCCCGAATCGAGTGCCCCTCGCGTGCGCACTCGAGCACCCTCCCTGTCCCCCTCGCCTGCCCTGCCTTCCTCGCTGACCGCCCCGCTGCCGTGCTGCGCCACCTCGGCCACCGCCGTCGCGATGCCGCACGCCGCGCCCAGCCAAGCGAGCAGGCCAAGCACGCCGCGACGCCGCAACGGTCACGCCGAGGCACTCGAGTACCCGCCCGACCGCCGCAGCAAGCCTCGCTGCCCCGCTTCGCCGCTGTGCCGCCCTGCGACGCTGGCGCATCGCGCCGAGCCCGCCATGGCCGTCGAGTCGCCCGCTCGCCCGTGACCCTCCCCGGTCCAAATTGGACAGCCCTCGCGCCCTTATAAGCTCGCTCACTCGCTCGCACACTCGCCCGTCCCATTTTCCCTCTCCCACTCGCCCTCAGCCGAGCCCCCGCGGAGCCGCCATGGCCGCCGCCACGGGCCGCTCCGGCTAGCCACCTCCCCACTCCGCCATTTTCACCCCTCAGTGCGTCACGGTGACTGCCTCACTCCACTCCACCTCCGACCGCCTTCAATCAACGAGCACGAGTCAAGGTCGAGGCCAATCGGCCGTTTTCTTCCCCGCCGCCGGGAGCCTTGCGCCGGCGAGCTCCTTCGGCGCCGCCGCCCTCTCGCGCCCGCCGTCATCTTCACCCCTAGCTCACGCTCTAGCTCCGCCGTGGCTTCACGAAGCCCGTAGGCGTGACGAAGGGCCGCGCGGTGCCTTACTCCGGCAACACGCCGTCGAAGCCGCGCCGCTCCTCGCCGCCGTTCGCTCCGCCCGTTGATTTAGTGAGCAATAGGCTTCATCGTCACCACGGTTGGAATCGCGTTGTCATTCTGAGCACGACGGTGCCAACCGCGCAGCCGGAGGTGCCGCCGTCGGCGAGTTCTCGCCGGCCGACGGCGAGGCCCTGTTCCCGGCCGCCGACAGGTGGGGGCCGCTGACCGGGTCCCACCCGTCAGCGCCTCGGGCGCGTGTGAGCTCTGTGTGCGCAGCGCGGGGTACGCGTAGCAGCGCGGCCCGCGTGTCAGCCGCAGCGGGGGACAGCCCCGGGTGCGCGTAGCATTTTAGGTGTTTTCCTGTTTTCGAAAATGATTTCCAGAAATGTTGTTTAATCTTTCAAAATTCATATCTCCCTCATTTTTAGTCCATTTTGGGTGATTCAAATGTCAATATTTTTCTTATGAGGAGCTTTATGCATGTAGGGTATTAGTTTATTTTTATGAAATACTTTTCTGTACAGTTTTATTTAATGTCTTTAATTGCTGATATCTTGTTAAATGCATAAGTAATTGTAGGTTTATCGGAAAAATGTGAATCTTGTTTTGTTGCTCTAGTTAGGAGATGCTTTATCTGTAAAAAATATTAGTTGTATATGTAATGTGTAGAAAATACCCTGTTTAATTATTGTGCTTGCTTTGCTTAGAGGTTAGGAAATTCATAATTAATTATTTATGCAAGGAAAATACTTGATAATTTTTATAGGGTGTTTCTATGCTTATAAGTGGCTGTTAATCACATGAGATCTGTTGTTTGACACTTTTCATAGTACAAAGTATTTTTAGGTCATGGTTCATTGCTGCCTTGTCCTTTTTGTATAGGATAAATGGTTTACTGTTTTGACCCGAAAAATTTATGGTAGACTTCATGTTACCTAGCTAAGCTACTGTAATTTTTGTAGATTTTTCTGGTCAGCATAGCTATAGGTTGCTGTTGTACCCTTGGTAATCGTCGTCGTGTTTCGTCGAGGTCTAGGGTAATTAGTGTTGTTAATATGGTTATGAAAGCATCTAGGCCCCTTGATGTGGGTTTCGATGATTGATGACAATGTAGATTACTATGACTAACGTGTGTTTTGCAGAAACAATGTGGGTTAGGTCATGGTAATGGAATCTCAGGCAATTTGGTTGGCATGCCCTCTTATCGATGGAAATCGTTTCGGTTTTCAAAGGTTGGACGACAAGGTTAAGGACGGTTAGTTCCGATTGTCGAAGGTGTTGAGAGACATCGGATTAGTCGTTAGGACTTTGTTTTCTCCTTTGGCCGTACTATTAAGGGGGGTGCAAATGGGTAGCTTGACCTAGTTGAGTCTCGGGTTTAGGTGTGGTGCACACTGGTGAAATCTTAGCACTAGGAAGTTACGTATAAGCCCTGAGAGTTGTTGAAGTCGTCGCCGTTTTCAAAGGATCACGTATCAAGTGGAAACGGGAACTTCAACAGGCGCCGGACGCGCCAGCCGTGGGCGCCGGACGCGTCCGGCGCACGGTAAAGCCGTCCTTTGGTCTGCCCTGAGCGGCGGACGCGTGGCCCTGGCGTCGGCGTGCGCCGACGCGACCCGAGAGTTTTTGGAATCGGGCTCAGCAGGTCAGTCGCGCGCCGGACGCACGCCGGACGCAGGCGCCGGACGCGTCCGGAGCCCGCACTGTAGCCCAACGGCTAGGTTGCCGTTTAAATTCCATAAAGCGCCGGACGCGTCCGGCGGTGAGCGCCCGGACGCGTCCGGCGCTCACGACTGAGCCGAAATTTCGGGTAACGGTTGGATTTTGGCCTTTGGCTATAAATACTACCTCACCCCACCATTTCAGTTCTCTTGCTCATTTGTTCAGCTGAAAGCCACCTTGTGAGAGCAGGAGAGTTGCAAGAGCCTCATGACTTGAAGAGATTTGAGAATCCATGAGTTCATGAGCAAATCGAGAGTAGCTAGTGTGCATCCACTCTTCTCCCTAGGCTTTGCGAGGTCAAGTGAGAGTTTGTGCTTGTTACTCTTGGTGATCGCCATCACCTAGACGGCTTGGTGGTGATTGGAGCTTGGTGATCATCCGGCGGTGCTTGTGGATGACCCAACTCATCTTGTGAGCGGTTCTTGGCGATTCACCGCGTCGGAGCGACGAAGAATCAGCCCTAGAGAGCACTTGGTCCTTGCGAGGATCAAGGGGGAGCTACACCCTTGCGCGGGTGCTCCAACGAGGACTAGTGGAGAGTGGCGACTCTCCGATACCTCGGGAAAAAGATCGCCGTGTTCCTTGTCCCCTTAATTTCCGCATTTATTTTCTAGCTCTTACATTCTTGCAATTACTTTCATAGAATTGCCATGCTAGAATAGGATTGGAACTTAGGGTGCAAAACTTTAGTTGATCGATTGTCTAGGAACACACATAGGCACAAAGGGGTGAATCATGGGCTAGTAGGTTTAATTTCGCAAGAATTTTTAGAATTAGCCCAATTCACCCCCCCTCTTGGGCATCTTGATCCTTTCAAGTGGTATCGGAGCCGGTTTGCTCTAAATTGGGCTTAACCGCCTAGAGTAAAGATGTCCCATGGGGATGGACCTCCTCCCATGTTCGAGGGAGACGATTTTCCTTATTGAAAAATTCGCATGGAAGCACATTTAGAAGCGATAGATGTTGGATGCTTCCGTGCCGCTTCTCAAGGACTCCCAAAACCCAAGGATTCAGCTAACCTTGTCGGTGAAGAGGCTAACTATGAGAAGTGGAATGCAAAGGCAAGGAACGCTATATTCCGCGGTCTTTGCAAGGATGTGTTCAATCGCGTTAGGAACCACAAGGACGTCCATGCACTATGGTCCGACCTTTGTGCGCTCCATGAGGGAACTAAGAGTGAGCGTGAGGAACGCTTTCATCTTGTTATGCGCAAGTTAAATTCTTTTGAGATGAAAGCTAATGAAAGTGCTAATGAGATGTATTCCCGTTTGAACACTATTGTAGAGGAACTCAATGGGCTTGGACTCAATCAAATGTCGCCATCCGATATTGCAAGAAAGATCCTATGTGTCCTCCCCATTGAGAAATATGGGCACATTGTCACCGTGCTTCACCAAGGTGATCTTTCCAATGCTACACCGACTCAAATATTGGGAAAGATCAATGCTCATGAGATGTACATGCATCTCACCCCGAGGATGGCTCATCATCCAAGAAGAAAGATTTGGCCCTCAATGCAAGTCACTCAAGAAAAGGCAAGGCCAAGGCAACTCATGATGATTCTAGTGATGCTGAAATTGATGATGTGAGTCTTGCTCTCATGGTGAAGAAGACCACCAAGATGTTGAAGAAGCTCAACAAAAATGGTGTCAAGTTTGATGGCAAGAAGAAGAAGTTCTTCACAAGTAGCAAAAGGGAGCCCATCTCCGAAATGGAGTGCTTCAATTGCCGCAAGATCGGACATCTAGCTCATCAATGTCCGGAGCCTCCAAGAGACAAGAAGTACAAGAAGAAGAAGGGCAAGGACAAGAAGGATGACTCAAGTGATGATGAAGAAAAAGAAAAGAAGAAGAAAGACAAGCATCACAAGAAGAAGGAAGAAAAGAAAGAGCATCACAAGAAGAAGGATGGCAAGGCATATATTGTTGGTGATTGGCTCACCGATATTGAATCCTCTTGTGGGTCATCCGATGAGGAAAGTGATGATGAAGGTGTTGCTGCTATTGGCATTGGATCTTCACCACCTCCACAAATCTTGCCATCATCATCTACTCCATCCCACTTTTGCCTTATGGCTAAAAGTGAAAAGAAGGTACATTCCAAACATGGTGATAGTGATGATAGTGGTAGTGAAAGTGATAGTGATGATGAGTATGAGTCACCTACCTATGATGAGCTTGTCAAATTGCTTAGAAAGTACTCAAAAACCATCATTAAGACTAGAGGAAGATGTGATGAGCTTGATAGTGAAAATACTTCTCTTCTAGAAAAGATGGAAGCTATGCAGAAAAAACTAATGATGAGCTTAGAGATCAAAATGAAATCATGTCTTCTAAACTCAAGGAACTCAAAGCTTCTTCAAAAGAGCTTAAAGTTGAAAATGAGAACCTTGAGAAGAAGCATGATGAGCTCAAATCTAGTTATAGCTCTCTAAAAGAGAAGTACACAACTATTAAAGTTGATCATGGGAATCTAGCGATGGCTTATGAGCTTCTTGCCGAAACACATGAGGCTACTAACAATGTTGCTAAGAATGATGTAGCTACATCATGTGATGAGATCATTGAGCAAGGTGCTAGTAGCAAAGGCAAGTCAGTGGTGGTGATCGAGAATTATGATGACTATGTCAAGATAAAGAATGAAAATGAACAGCTCAAGAAGGATCTTGAACAAGCAAAAATCAGTCACACCGTCACTATTGAAGATGAAGGACTAGCACTTGAGAATGAAAAGCTCAAAGAAGAGAACAAAAGACTCCACTTTGAGATGTCATGCTTGAAGCAATCAACAAATGAGTCACTTCTAGAAGAGAACAAGAAGCTCAAGCAAGAGAAAGAACACCTCAAGATTGGACTGAGCAAGTTTGCAAAAGGAAAGTCACTTCAAAGTGAGCTCTTGATGAACACCGTGATGAAGACCGATAGAAGTGGCATTGGGTTCAAGTCACATCAAGAGAAGCAACATCAAGCAAAGCAAGCAAGTCAACAAAAGCAAAAGCCAAAGCCAAAGCCAAAGAGATGTTTTGAGTGTGGACAAGAAGGTCACTTTGCTCATGAGTGTGAAACTCCACCACCACAACCCTTGCCCAAGCATGCTAGACCCTTTGCATACAATGCTCATTATGTGGTTAGAAAGGATTCAAAAGGACAAGTGAATGTCACCTTCTTAGGTCCCCCCAATAAGAATAGGCCTAAGCAAATTTGGGTTGCAAAGTCTCTAGTAGAGAAAGTCAAGGGCCCTCAACAAGTTTGGGTCCCTAAACCTCAAGCTTGATCTCTTGTGTGTAGGTGAACTACAGGACCGGTGGAAGTCATTGGGTTATTGATAGTGGCTGCACTCAACATATGACCAAGTGAACCTCGTATGTTTGCCTCACTAGATGAAGGGGAGCAAAGTCAAGATAGGATCACATTTGGTGATAATTCAAAGGGCAAAGTCAAGGGTTTGGGCAAAGTTGCAATATCAAATGATCACTCTTTGTCAAATGTGCTTTATGTTAAACCATTGAGCTTCAACTTGTCACAGTGGGTCAATTGTGTGATCTTGGTTTCAAATGCTTGTTTGATGAGAAGGAAGTGATAGTGTCAAAGAAAGAAGACTCAACCGTGATATTCAAAGGCTTTAGATACAACAATCTCTATCTAGTGGATTTCACCTCCGAAGATGCAAATCGAATGTTTGTTTGCTCATCCAAGACTTCACTTGGGTGGTTGTGGCATAGGAGGCTAGCACATGTTGGGATGAGTACACTCAAGAAGCATTTGAAGAAAGAGTTAGTGAGGGGCTTGAAAGATGTCAAGTTTGAAAAGGACAAACCTTGTAGTGCATGTCAAGCCGGCAAGCAAGTTGCAAACACTCATCCAACCAAAGCTTTTCTGTCAACTTCAAGAGTGCTAGAGCTGCTGCACATGGATTTGTTTGGACCAACCACATATAAGAGCCTTGGTGGGAAACTCCATTGTCTAGTGATTGTTGATGACTTCTCAAGATACACATGGACCTTCTTTCTTCATGACAAATCCGAAGTCACCCCTTGCTTCAAGAAGTTTGCAAAGAGAGCTCAAAACGAATTTGATGTCAAGATCAAGAAAATTAGAAGTGACAATGGCAAAGAATTTGACAACACCAACATTGAAGCTTATTGTGATGAAGTTGGGATTAAACATGAAGTCTCATCCACCTACACACCTCAAAAATGGCATAGTTGAGAGGAAGAACCGGACCTTAATCACTCTAGCAAGAACAATGCTTGATGAGTACAACACCCCAGAGAACTTGTGGGCTGAAGCTATCAACACAGCATGCTATGCATCAAATCGGTTATATCTTCATAAGTTTCATGGCAAGACCCCTATGAACCGCTCAATGGGAAGAAGCCGGACGTCTCCTACTTCCGGGTGTTTGGTTGCAAATGCTACATCTACAAGAAAAGGCAACACCTAGGGAAGTTTCAAAGACGTTGTGATATTGGTTTTCTTGTTGGTTACTCATCAAAATCCAAAGCATATCGAGTATTCAACCATGCCACTGGTTTGGTAGAAGAAACATATGATGTGGAGTTTGATGAATCTAACGGCTCCCAAGGAGCAATTGAGAATCTTGATGATGTAGGTGATGAACCATTGAGGGAAGCAATGAAGAGCATGCCGGTGGGAGACATCAAGCCTAAAGAAGATGATGACGAAGTGCAAGTCATTGACAAGCCTTTCTCTTCTTCAAGTGTGCCTCAAGATGACAAAGAAAAAGATGGGATGACTGAAAATGAAGACACTCATGTTTCCCATGAACAAAGAGAGGCACAAGCTCAAGATGTTGATGATGCTCCTCAACCTACTCCTCAAGTGGTTGAAAAGAGAATTCCCAAACTCCACGATCATCCACAAGATCAAATCATAGGGAGTCCATCAAGGGGTGTAATGACTCGATCTCAAAGACTTGCTAGCTTTGCTGAACATCACTCGTTTGTTTCTTGTGTTGAGCCAAAGGATGTAGGTGAAGCTCTTCAAGATCCGGATTGGGTGAATGCCATGCATGAAGAATTGAACAACTTCACCCGCAACAAGGTTTGGACACTTGAAGAGCCTCCCAAAAATGCAAGAATCATAGGTACCAAGTGGGTGTTCCGCAACAAGCAAGATGACCAAGGCAATGTTGTGAGAAACAAGGCAAGGCTCGTGGCAAAGGGGTTCTCTCAAGTTGAAGGCCTAGATTTTGGAGAGACCTTTGCACCGGTTGCAAGACTTGAAGCCATCCGTATCCTCCTTGCATATGCTTCACACCATGAAATGAAACTATTTCAAATGGATGTGAAGAGTGCATTTCTTAATGGTTTCATTAATGAGCTTGTTTATGTTGATCAACCTCCCGGGTTCGAAGACCCTAGCTGTCCTAATCATGTTTTCAAAGTTGTCCAAGGCACTTTATGGGCTCAAGCAAGCCCCTAGAGCATGGTATGAGCGCCTTAGGGACTTCCTCATTGAGAAGGGGTTCACCATCGGGAAGGTTGACACCACACTCTTCACCAAAAAGCTTAATGGAGAGATCTTCATTTGTCAAGTATATGTTGATGATATCATCTTCGGCTCAACAAATGAAGAAGAATGCAAGAAGTTTGGTGACATGATGTCAAAAGAGTTCGAGATGTCTATGATTGGTGAGCTCAACTTCTTCCTTGGTTTTCAAATCAAGCAAATGAAGGAAGGGACCTTCATATCTCAAGAGAAGTACACCAAGGACCTCCTCAAGAGGTTTGATATGAAGGATTGCAAGCCAATCAACACTCCCATGGCATCTAATGGGCATCTCGACCTTGATGTGGAAGGTAACTCGTGGATCAAACTCTTTATCGCTCTATGATCGGTAGCTTGTTGTACCTCACTGCATCTAGGCCCGACATCATGTTTAGTGTGTGTATGTGTGCTCGTTTCCAAGCCGATCCTAAGGAAGCTCACCTGAGTGCTGTCAAGAGAATCCTTAGATACTTGCAGCTCACCCCAAGCATTGGTCTATGGTATCCCAAAGGAGCAAGATTCCAACTTGTTGGCTATTCCGATTCGGATTATGCCGGTTGCAAAATTGATAGAAAAAGCACATCCGGAGGGTGCCATTTCCTTGGGAGGTCACTTGTCTCTTGGTCATCGAAGAAGCAGAACAGTGTTGCTCTATCCACAGCCGAAGCAGAGTATATAGCAGCGGGGGCTTGTTGTGCACAAATCTTGTACATGAAACAAACCCTCCTTGACTACGGTGTGAATCTTGGTCAAGTGACTCTATTGTGCGACAATGAGAGTGCAAAAAGATTGCCAACAACCCGGTTCAACACTCTCGCACAAAGCATATAGATATCCGCCACCACTTTCTTAGGGATCATGTCTCCAAAAAGGATATATCTCTAGAAGGTGTGAGAAGTGAGGATCAATTAGCGGATATCTTCACAAAGCCATTGGATGAATCAACCTTTTGTAGGTTAAGGAATGAGCTCAATATCCTTGACCTAAGCAACTTCACAAGGAAGAGGTGAAAGGTGTTGTCGGTTGCATTGCATTGTTTTTAGAGCACGTCTAAATTTCTGTAATGCATATAGGGCTTGTCTAACATGGTTAAGATAACACTCTTTGGAGGTGTGAAGAAGCTTACCCTTGGTTCAAACCCGACAAGCCACCTAGATTCAAATTTCGCAATTTTAATTGCTTGTGTGTTGCTCTTCGTTTCTTTTCGTTTATTTCTTGAGCAACCTCTCGTGTTCGTCCATGAATTGAGAAAGCTTTTTATGCTTCTATTGGTTTAGAAACTCAAGCTCATGGCCATACGTTGTTCCTCGCTCGCGTTTATTGCCTATCTTCGAAAAACTATGTGTAGCCTATGGCAAACTATTTTGAAAATTGAGGGTTTGAGAGTGAGGATCTCATATTGACTCCAAACTGTGTTTAGTTGCATCTTAAAAAGTTTGGAAATCAATTGGGAGCAGGTGCTGCGAAGAAAGGCTTCATGTCAGCTCTTCATAGAGCGCCGGACGCACCTTCAAGTCTCGGCGGACGCGTCCGGCGCCTTGAGAAGATCAGTCGCAGAGAAAGTCAGAAGATCAAGACTGGCCGGACGCGTAACAGTGTTTCGCCCGCGTCCGGCGACCGCGTCTGCAGCGCGTCCGACGGTCTCTGCCAGGACAGCCCGTCCAGAGATGTTTCTGTTCGGCGTCCGACGGCTCCCCGGACGCAGTAGAGACGCGTCCGGCGCGAAGAGGACAGAAGCAGTTCATTAGATCTGACGTGTGGGACCCCTCCTTATTCTATTCCTCATTCAATCGGCCCACAGCCTTTCTTCTTCCTCTCGCCGTCCGTACGCCGCAGCGCCGCTCGTGCCCTAACCACCGCACGCAGCTTCGCCCGGCGCCTCGCGCGCTCCGCTTCCCCACGCTGGGCCGCGCCCGTCCTCGCTGTGATCCTCTCCGGCCGGCCGCCGCCTCCACTTTGCGAACCAGCGCAGCTCCGGCCCAGCTATCGCCGCCATAAACCACCATTGCCGCCACACGAAGCTCCTCTTTTTCTCCGGCAAGTTGTCGTGTCCGTCCGTGGCGATCCCCCATTGTCTTCCTCTCTGTAACTAAGCTCGCCGCCAGGCGTGATTAGCAACAGAGGAAGCTCGTCCATGGTGAGTTTCCACCATGCACGCCAAGTGTTCGACAGAATGCCTCAATCGCTTTCTCTATACTTTGTATTGATCTTTTCTTGATCAATCTCATCTTACGGTGATTGAAAGTCATCTCCCTCGGACATTCCTTGAATTCGGTGGGTGCCTCACATCGTCATTTCTCATCTATTCACAGGAGTGGTCGTGTCATAGGTATATTGCCATAATTCTATCTAATCTTACCAAATTGCTTTGCTTCCGATAGGCTTTCGCCTCTAGTCACTTTCTTATGGTTGTATATATCCCATCTATTCCATTCTGTGCAGCGAGCCAGCCTTTTGGTTGCATTGACAGTTGACAGTGGGCAGTGAAACTCTAGGCCAAGCCTAGGAGTATGGTTTGAGGCCAAGCCTCACAAGTGGTAGTTCATCCTCTTGCAGCTTGTTGATCAGTATCAGCGGCAGTCATGCCAAGGTGCAAGAATTCAGGCAGAGGTTCAGGGGGAGATGATGATCCAAATAGAAGACCAAACCTTCCCAAGATGATTGAGAAGGCGAAAGGCAAGAAAGTCCTGACCATCAGGAAAAGGAAGAGGCAGCCACCAGATGCTCAGGCAGCAGCAGAGCGTGCTGAGAGGAGAGCTCGCAGGGGTGCAGGCATTGTGATACAAGAGCCCGGATCGCAGTAGCACGGAGGCGAGGCGAGGTCCCGCAGGGCGAGGAGACCACTCTTGAGCAGCAGGATCTTTCTCCTTTACGACGGTCCTCCCGTGTCGACTCTCCAGCAGCCAGACGGCTCGCCGAATCCACAGGAGTCGTCCGTCTTCCATTCCACAGACAGCCCGCCAGGGGCTCTACAGACCTAGATTGAGTACGAGGAGCCGTTGAAGGCCAAAGTGCAAAGAAGATACGGCTATCGGCAGGTGGACATAAACACCGGTTTCCACCTTCCAGAGAGAGAGCCGGTGCACCTTATTACACAAACTTTGCACAAGTCCCTAGTTGAGGCATACAGGTAAAATCAAAGATCACCAAGCGAGGACAAGGATAGCCGACACTTTCTCACATGTGTTGGGCCAGGCCTTCAGAGAGTATTTGGGTGCACAAAACCGTGCATGATTGATCTAATTGGAAGATCTGCGATATATTCCGAATGGGTGTTAGAGTTCTATGCTACATTGTGGATTGCTCCAAATCATTCACTCATTTCATACACCATTCGTGGTTAGAGACAGAACTTGTCCAGTGAAGAAGCCAGGAACTTCTTGGGGATTTCAGAGCAGCCCATCAAGCTGCATCAGCTGTGCTTTCCAGGAATTGAGCCACCCCGCCGTGCACGGGGAGGAGTAGTGCCACCTCCCGAGATCATGAGAGAGGTCTTTGGACCTAATTTTGGTGCGGGTCGAGCAGACACCACAGATGAGCTACGCCTTGCTCAAGTCCTTGATCGATTCGAGGTATACAATTCTTGCTAGGCCCGGTTTTCAGAACGGGTTCACTAGGCTCCAAAGAAAGGGGTAGTGTCACATCTTGTGAGGAAAATTCCTTTTGACATCTGGGATTTGATTCTTTGTGATATGGAGGATGTTATCTATGGGAGCTTCACCAAACATCGGCTAATGCATTATGCTCATTGGATCACTTGGCTCATCTATAGAAATGGTGATCTTCCGCACTCGATCGAAAGGAATATGAAGATCCACCGAATTATGAGGTGTTTGGCTCCTATGATGCTTCACAGATTGTCGAGTCACCGCAGATGCTCCTCCAGTCATTCCTCGCCATGGAGATCCAGATTCTGACAGAGACAGAGCCGAGCGGATGCTAGAGTTGAGCAAAAGCGCGAGATGAAGAAGCGAACTGCGTAAGCCGAGGCGCCAGGATTTGAGATCACTACCTCGCACTCGAGGATGATGAGGAGTACTACATTCCAGCCTCGTCCTCCCCTCGTCGCATGATGCGAGGCGGGCGCTCCGGGAAGCGGCCATTGAGCGCTTGACTCGTGCTTGACAAAGTTGGCGCCAACCAGGAGCATGCCGAGGAGCGGCATGAGATTGCTCTAGCCGAGATACGAGCTCGCCAGATGCACAAGATCGCCTACAGCGAGAAGAACACTGGCAGACTATGACTTTGATTGCTTCACTATTTCGCGACAGTGCCACAAGCACTGTGCAATTCTTCCCTCGGCCCGAGTCGGCCCGGCGGGACGGACTTTGGGAGTAGGACCTTCTCGGATGCCGATCACGAGTGCGCTTACCAGGCTTCGTGCATAGCACCTTCCTCTCCAGCTAGCTTCGTGTGTCCCCGGTTTTCCACGGATCTCCACCGGCTTCTCACCCGTTGGCTCTCATCCATTATTCACTCCGACTTAGGTGCGGCCCATCATCGCTTCCTACGGTGCACTCACACGGAGAGGCGACACCTAAGTACATGAGACAAAATTCTATTCAAGATGACTCGCAACCTCGCCAGCGAGAGATTCCTCCGGATGTGCACCGGCACATCGTGCACTATACCTTCCTCGGTGGCTTCTACGATCCTCTTCCCACTACGAGGCAAGTACCACGTGTGGCTCCTACTCTTCCACTTGCTATACCGTCGGAGCCACAGGGTCAGCCAGAGATAGCTCCAGTCACAGTGCCGACCACGGAGACAACCGTCACGGTCGGTTGAGCGACCTGCACGCTTCACCGCCAGTCACGCCCGGAGGGTCGGCGAGGCTCCTGTCACTCGGTCCCAAGAGCTCGGGACGATGCCCCGTGATGACACTTCGGCGTTCGTCATTGCTCCTCATGCTCGTGAGACCGGCTCGTCGCTCCTTCTACCCTCAGCCTTAGGTTTTGGTCCTTGATGCCAAAGGGGGAGAGTTGGGAGTATGTAGACTTAGGGGGAGCTCTTAGCTTGGGATTTGGTTCTTTTGAGTGCTACATTTGCATGCATCATGTTTACTTTATGCATTGTATGATTTGTGTGAGGTATTTTCATTCGCAGTGACATATGCTCTTCGGGTTGGTATCACCTTCTATGTCACCTGGCTCTTTGCTCTTATGTGCTTGGCTTCCGCGGTTTACTCTGATTCCATATGAGCTATGCTTTTGTCTTGTGCTAACTCATTTTTGCAGATTATATGTGCACAGATCTTTTGGCTTGATGTCACATGAGTCATTCTAATCTTTGCTCTTATTGTCAAAGGCTCATGTGAATCAAGCATGCTTGAAAACCTCAACTAAACTCTTCATACTCCAGAGGTTGTCATCAATCACCAAAAAGGGGGAGATTGAAAGCATCTAGGCCCCTTGATGTGGGTTTCGATGATTGATGACAATGTAGATTACTATGACTAACGTGTGTTTTGCAGAAACATTGTGAGTTAGGTCATGGTAATGGAATCTCAGGCAATTTGGTTGGCATGCCCTCTTATCGATGGAAATCGTTTCGGTTTTCAAAGGTTGGACGACAAGGTTAAGGACGGTTAGTTCCGATTGTTGAAGGTGTTGAGAGACATCGGATTAGTCGTTAGGACTTTGTTTTCTCCTTTGGCCGTACTATTAAGGGGGGTGCAAATGGGTAGCTTGACCTAGTTGAGTCTCGGGTTTAGGTGTGGTGCACACTGGTGAAATCTTAGCACTAGGAAGTTACGTATAAGCCCTGAGAGTTGTTGAAGTCGTCGCCGTTTTCAAAGGATCACGTATCAAGTGGAAACGGGAACTTCAACAGCGCGGACGCGCGCCCGTGGCGCCGGACGCGTCCGGCGCACGGTAAAGCCGTCCTTTGGTCTCGCCCGAGCGGCGGACGCGTGGCCTGGCGTCCGGCGTGCGCCGGACGCGACCGTAGAGTTTTGGAATCGGGCTCGCCCGGGTCGGGCCGCGCGCCGGACGCACGCCGACGCGTCCGGAGCCCGCATCGTAGCCCAACGGCTAGGTTGCCGTTTAAATTCCATAAAGCGCGGACGCGTCCGGGCGAGCGCCCCGGACGCGTCCGGCGCTCACGACCGAGCCGAAATTTCGGGTAACGGTTGGATTTTGGCCTTTGGCTATAAACATTAATTACGAACTTATAGCCACTTAATCTCATATATAGGTTTTTCAAAAGGGTGTGTGGTTTTCAAAACTTATATATGTGCCTTGGACCAGTCATATCCTTTATGCCCAATTAAGGACTTCAGGTGGCTTATATAAGTACTAACTTGGGGGGGGATTATTGCATCATATTTTTAATTGTCGCGCTCATACACGACGGTTTTGTATGAGGGCCATTCACTTGAATGGTTGTGTATGGTTCAGATTTGCCTCTATGCCAAGGTAAGTGTGAGTTGTGAGAGCATGATCGGACGCAATGCCGATCTAGGGGAGTGCTTATTGGTGCCGGATTATATACATGATCACACATGTTTATAAGAAGGTACCCCATGTGAGGGTGTCGTCTTCTGATGACTTGTTGGGTAGTATACACTTGGGAATGGGGTGCAAGTAATCGGAGATTTCACCTTGTTCGGAAGGTGCTTGGATTTTTACGTCGCTTGCATTCATGGGATATTGGGCTGAAATGAATCTTCTGCAGGTACACTAACTACGTGAAATGTGTAGCCCGACTAGTTACCGCTATATGAGAGCACGTTTTGTATGCCACCGCCTAGACGTTATTGGATAATAATTTTAGGCAGTGAGGACGTATGGAACGTGCATGCATCATGATTCACATTTATGCTCATGTCATTCATTACATTCTCCTCTTCCCTTACAATTAAATTGTCTCAATTCCGTATCTCCATGCTCTAATTATTAAAATTGTTGCTCATTAAAAATAAAAATCTTTTCAGATGGCTCGGACCAAGCAGACCGCCCACAAGAGTTCGCGTCCACCCCGCCACCGCAAGCTTGCTTCCCGTGGGAGTGCTTCTCTTGTGGTGCGTCGGGTGCCGTCCCACCAGCTCAGGGAGGCTGGCACTTTTCTAGAGAAGAGTGGTTTGCCCACTCCTCTGGAGGCTTCTGCACGGTGCTGGGTAAGCACAGAGCCACAGTACTACTGGGACGCTAGTGCCCGGAAGAATTATGGCTTTGTTTCTGTGGTGGTTGTGGTGCCTCGCTTGGGTCTCGATGAGAAGTGGACTGGATGGACGGCTAAGGGTGAGGGCATCACTGCTTTTGATGGTGCTCAGGATGCTGCCTTTCTGTTGCTTGAGAAGATGGTGATGGAGCTGCCTAATGAGGTGCAGAGGCTCATCCCTAGTGTTTTTCCTTTGGCTAGCCCCCGCATTGACACGTGGAGGCAGGCTCCAGGAATGGCATTAGTGGCTGGACCTCAGGAGGCTGACTGTGGCAGTTCTCTGGCGCAGAGTGTTGTGTTCGCCTTGATGAAGGCGTATGCAGCACAGGAGGACCTTGCTCTCCTTAGGCACGACAAGCTGGAGCGTGTCGAGAGAGAGAAGGAGGAGCAACAGGAGATGTACGAGAAGAAGCTTAAGGAGCTCAGAGAGGAGTTGGCACTGATGACTGAGCAGAGGGACCAGGCTGTTCAGAGAGACAAGATGGCCATGCAGCAGGTCCAGGAGCTTCAGGCTAGAGTTGGCAGACGTGACGCCACTATTCAGAAGTTTGGAGACACTTTGGCTCGTACAGTTGGAGAGCGGGATGCAGCCCGGACTGAGGCACGTGGTTTGAGGGCTGCTCAGCACGCTCTCCGGGAGGACTTGCACGAGAAGGAGGTCTACATCGACGCCCTGCGTGAGGAGCTCTACGCGAGACAGCACGGAGAGTGGGTTGAGTCTCCGCTCGGTGATGCTGCTAGTCAGGAGTGCGTTAGCCGTGTGCACCTAGACTAGTGTGTTGGCTAGTGTTAGCCGGACTGCTGTCCTTAGTGGTCCGTTGCGACTCTTTTGTTATGTATGGCTGTTTGTAGGGTACGCTAGTAAGAGTTGGATGTGACCATGGATCACGTTGTTGTAATGCTATGTCGTCGTAATGCCATAAGTCCAGTGTACGTGTGTGCTGGCACCCTTGGATATTGTAAGACTCTATGTGATGTTTTGACATAATATTATTATTAGTGCAGCTGTGATGTGGAAAAATGAATAATTGTGCCATGTGTGGTTAATTGTATGAATTAATTTTCCCTCAATTAATTTCGCAAGGCATGATCTATCATTCGTTTACCCTAAAAAATTCAGCTCCTAATAGTGGGTCAATATTATGGTTGAAACATGCAGATGGCGAACACCCGTCGGGGAAATGGTCGTGGTGGTGATCGTGATGAGGACGAAGAAGCGCATGGTGCACCACACCCTCCTCCTCCCACCGCTGAGCAGTTGTTTGCACAGTTTCTAGGAAGTCAGCACAACATAGAGCAGCTTCTGCGTGCCAACTTTGAAGCAAACAACAATCGCCGTCAGGATCATCAGCCTAACCAGTACAGTGAATTCAAGGACTTCATGGACACTAAGCCGCCAGTGTTCAGGGACGCCCCTGATCCACTCATGGCTGATGCTTGGATCAACACTATGGAGGAAAGGTTCTCTTTGTTGAGGTTATCTGAGGAGCTGAAGGCTACCTATGCTGCACACATGTTTGAAGGTGATGCTAGGTTGTGGTGGAACACACATCGCCACACCTTTCCTGAGGGTCAGCCTATTACTTGGGATCAGCTTGTTCGTGAATTCCGTGCAACTTATGTTCCGCCCAGTCTTATGGCAATGAAGAAGGCTGAGTTCCATAATTTGACCATGGGGAGTCGTTCTGTGAAGGATTATCATCATGCATTCCACAACTTGTCCCGTTACGCCCCTGAGTTTGTGAGTACTGAAGCCAATAAGATTGCTGCTTTCAAGAAGGGTCTCAGTACAAAGCTGATGAAGACCATGGGTACCTCTACCCGTGTGACTTTCAATGACTTCTACAATGACTGTCTCACTCAGGAGAATCGGAACAACCTGCATGCTGCTGCTAAGAGCCGTAAGAGGGCTAATGAAGGTGGTTCCTCCCAGCCGAGGGCTCCACCTGCATATCGTCCTCCGTTTCGCAACCAAGGTTCGGGGTCTAAGTTTAGGCCTCCGCAGAAGAAGAATGTTCCTGCTCAGAATCAACAGAAGTTCTCTAGGCCTTTCAGGATGCCTATGCCTCAGGGAAAACCAGGTCAGGCCAATACTGCTGGTGCCAAGCCTGGGGCGATGGGTCCTTGCTTCAACTGTGGTCAGACTGGACACTTCATCAAGTATTGTCCTCTTCCAAAGAAGCAACAGACCGCTCGTGTGCATCACACCTCGTTGGAGGAGATTCTTTCTGGAGAACCCGTGACAGCTGGTATGTTCCCTATGAACCAGATTCCTGCTGCTGTTTTGTTTGATACTGGATCATCGCATTCATTTATGAGTCAAGCATTTGCACAGAAGCATAGCCAAACCATAAAGGAGTTGAACTTAGAGTTTCGGGTGAGTGCAGCTGGGGTTGACATCACCACGAAACAGATGGTATTTGATGCAGCCTTGGAGTTAGATCAGTGGAGATTCCGGATGAACCTGATTGTTCTACCCGGACTAGGTGTGGATATTATCATAGGAATGAGTTGGATGCATCATTGGGGCGTAGTTTTGGATACCACCAATAGGATAGTGTCTATCCGGAATCCTACTGGGGAAGGCACTTTCCAGGTACCCTTACCTCGGAAGATTCAGTTAGAAAATGTGGTATATGCTACTAAAGTGACCCCTCTTCATGAAATTCCAGTAGTGTGTGGGTTTTCGGATGTCTTTCCTGATGAGCTTCCGGGTCTCCCACCGGATCGGGAGATTGAGTTCCACATTGAGTTGTTGCCTGGAACAGCCCCAATTTCTAAGAGATCTTATCGTATGTCCCCTGATGAGTTGAGAGAACTCAAGAAGCAGTTGCAAGAGTTAGCAGATAAGGGTCTCATTCGTCCTAGTGCATCGGAATGGGGTAGTCCCGCCATGTTCGTGAAGAAGAAGGATCAATCTCTGCGAATGGTCGTGGATTACCGCCTACTTAATTCAGTCACAGTCAAGAACAAGTATCCTTTACCACGTATTGATATCTTGTTTGATCAGTTGTCGAAGGCTAAGGTGTTCTCTAAGATTGATCTGAGATCAGGTTACCATCAGATTAAGATCAGACCAGAAGATGTTCCTAAGACCGCTTTCTCTACAAGATATGGGTTGTATGAGTACTTGGTTATGTCCTTCGGATTAACCAATGCTCCTGCATACTTTATGTATCTTATGAATTCGGTCTTCATGCCTGAGCTCGATAAGTTTGTGGTGGTTTTTATTGATGATATCCTGATATATTCGGAGAATAAGGAAGACCATGCTGTGCATCTCAGAATTGTATTGGAGAGACTGAGGAAGCATAAGTTGTATGCTAAGTTTAGCAAGTGTGAGTTCTGGCTTCGGAAAGTTCAATTCCTTGGACATGTCCTCTCCGATGAAGGAATAACTGTGGACTCTAGCAATATAGAGAAGGTATTGAATTGGAAGACACCCAAATCAGTTCATGAAGTACGAGGTTTCCTTGGTTTAGCAGGGTATTATCGCAGATTCATTCCCAACTTTTCCAAGATTGCCAAGCCTATGACCAATTTGTTGCAGAAAGAGCACAAGTTCGCTTGGACAGAAGAGTGTGAAACAGCTTTCCGCACCCTGCGGGAAATGTTGACCACTGCTCCTGTTCTGGCGCAACCGGATATCGAGAAGCCGTTTGATGTATATTGTGATACTTCCAAGATAGGTTTGGGATGTGTGCTTATGCAAGAAGGGAGAGTCATAGCTTATGCCTCTCGACAGTTGAAGAAACATGAAGTGAATTACCCTACTCATGATCTAGAGCTTGCTGCTGTAGTGCATGCATTGAAGATCTGGAGACATTATCTCCTTGGAAACACTTGCAATGTGTTTACAGATCATAAGAGCCTGAAATACATCTTTACCCAGGAGGACTTGAACATGAGGCAGCGTAGATGGTTGGAATTGATCAAGGATTACAACCTGCAGTTGCAGTACCACCCTGGTAAGGCCAATGTAGTGGCCGATGCCTTGAGTCGGAAGGCACAGTGTGATGCTCTTCCGTCAGAGCTGGTAGAAGGTCATAATCTTATGCACCCTGTGATCTTGAACAATATTCGAATCAGTTGTGAATTGGAAGATAAGATTAAGGAAGGTCAAAAGTCAGATAGTACCATCACAGGGATTAAGAAAAGGATCAAAAGCATGCCATCTCAGTTCTTCAAGGAAGATGATCAAGGAGTTTTGTGGTACGATAAGCATCTAGTTGTACCACAGGACAAGGAGCTCAGAAAGCAGATCATGGACGAAGCTCATTTGTCCAAGTTATCTATGCATCCTGGTAGCAGTAAGATGTTTCATGATTTAAAACGTCAGTATTGGTGGTCTCACATGAAAAGAGATGTTGCAGAGTATGTAGCCGAGTGTGATACGTGTTGTAGGGTGAAGGTCGTTCATTTGAAGACTGATGGTTTACTTCAGCCGCTGCCAATTCCAGAATGGAAGTGGGAATGTATCAGTATTGTCGGATACCTAGATTAGGGGGTCCTAAATTGGGTGAATTAGAGACAAGCAAATCAGCCTCATCCCTCTCTAAGAATCCCGTAAAAAACTAATTGACCGAGAAACCTCCAAATCCCCTCGAGCCGGGCCGGCCCACTATCGGCCCACAAAGCCCCGTAACCTCCTAAACTCGAAAGCAGCAGCCGCCGCCCGCCGACGTAGAAGTACGGAAACCGCTCGAGCGTGCGGCCGCTCGAGACGATGACGCAAACCGCTCGAGCAAGCGCGCCGAGCGGGACGGAAAAACGCTCGAGCGAGCGGGCCGCCGAGTCCGCTCTCAATCATTGCCCGTCCAGAGCCGCACATGGCTACAGGGCTCGAACAAAGCACACCGCCCCCGACCGCCCCCGCCTAACTCCATGGCTACAGGGCTCATAACAGTGGATCGTACGCGGGTCGCTTCCACCATTACGCTCCCCATGCCCCGGATTCAAGGACGCCAGGCGCCACTATTACGCCATGCTTTGTGCTGGGCCTGGTACGGCACTCCCTCCAAACACCATTGTCAACTCTCCGTACCACCAACTACGTCGTCCCGTCCCGTCGCTCGGATCATTGCCCTCTCGAGGCCGCCCCCAACCGCTCGAGGAGCGGTGATGGACGCGACTTGAGCATGGGGCGCCCAGTGCCCTGTCTTTCCCACCTCGACGGCCATACCGCAGGGTTCCCGGGCGCACGTGCTCGTCAACACCGGCACCATACCTCGACTACGTCAGCCACGACCGAGAAGGACGAGCAGGCCATCATTGACCATACCGCTACAGGCTCGAGCCAGACCACAGAGAGCGTCTACAGTCTCGACGACTCGACATGGCGCATGTACCTCGACGTCACGCCCACGACAGCCCTATCTACTCTGTACTCCTGAGCCTCCTCTTGGCCTATAAAAGGGGATGCCAGGGCCTAGTCTAGGGGGAGGTTTTTTTTACGCCTTCGCTCACACCCAATCACGGCTAAGTCCCGCTTGTAGTCACCCCTGTACAAGCACCCCGGTGCAAGATAATACAAAACTCACCCCTCTGCTGGACGTAGGGCATTCTTTGCCTGAACCAGGATAAACGCTTGTGTCCATCTTGCATCACCATCCGAATTAGGGAGCACGCATAGAAATTTACTCGTTGGTGTTATACCCCCCGGGGTACGAAACACCGACAGTTGGCGCGCCAGGTAGGGGTACTGCGTGTTTTCACCCGATTCCCGCCATTTTCCGGATGGCATCGCCCACTCCTTCGTTTCCGTTCGCCACGGTGATCTGGTTTGGGAGTCTAGAGTTCGTGTCGCTCGGCCCAGGCCACGACATGACTCAACTCTCGATCGGTGAACCAGGAGGGGGACGCTCGTCACCCCCACGCGCTGGTGGGGTCGCGCGCCGACCGCGCCACCACGGCTTGCCACCATGTCGCCGACGTCACCAGCATCAGCATCACCGCCAGCAGGTACAGAGCCTTGAGCACCCTGCTCGTGTGCCCTCCCAGCCAGACGCCACGATGCACCCGGCCAGGGTGCCAAGTGTGCGGCAGGAGATGACACATGGACAGGGAGTCCTTGACGCGGACCCCGGCTTCACGTTCGCCATGCGCTCGGCGAGAGAGCCCGGCGTGGCGCTCGAGCGCGCACGGCCGACGTCGCCCAACCTATTGCCGCACGGGCTCTACCGAGCTCGTCGCAGCTCCCGTTTGGACTCACCAACGCCGCCACCACGTATGCCAACGAGATCCGGGCGGTCATGGGACCGCGGAGGGAAGCCCCGGCCCTCCCCGCGTGCCACCATGGACTTGGAGATCGTATGGCCGGCGTCGCAGACCACGGGTTTGACGAGCACTGGCTCGCAACGCCGCAACACGGTCGGAGATATGCGCCGCCGGATCGAGGAGGAGAGCACGGGAGGCCCCGACGCCGTCTGCCGCTAACCTGCACTCCGATGACTCGGACTCAGGGTGCTATGACCCGGCTCGCGAGTGTTTTCATCTCAACGACGACGTCCCGTCGGATGACGAGACCAGAGACGGCGCCGCCATGGCCGTCCCTGCAGCCAACCGGGCAGATGTGACCCCAGTGGTCGGGACATCAGCAGCTGGAGCCCTGCAGGTGATCGAGCCGCGTGGACCGCCACCACAAGCCCAAGATAACCAGCGACCTGAAGATGATGCTCGAACAGCACAATGGGCCCAGCTCAGAGAAATCGAGGCCAAGATGAATGAGGAACGCGCGAACTGAGCCGCTCAAGCGCGCGCTGAGCGAACCATCCGCCCCTCCTCGAGCTCTTGGCGCTCGAGGAAAGGCACGAGACGTCTTCAATCGCATCGTCAATGACGGCGGCGGGAAGCGCCACCCGAGCCGCCCACTTCCCCGAGCAAGCGGGAAATGTACTTGCGGCGGCTATCTTTGCCGTCGGGACATGCGGCGGCGCCCTCGAATCCACATGCATTGCGGATACGAGACGAGATCCAGGGCTCCTCCAAGTCGCGGCCGTCCAGCAAGCCGAGAGCTCGGCCTCGAGACAAAGCATGAGGCAGCCCTGCAACAACCACGGCACGAGCGGGAGGGTTCCGTCCACCAGAGGCACCCTCGAGGTGGTAGAGCACTCGCCGAGAACGCATCCTCGACAACCGCGCGCCTCAAGATGCGCGTCATGACATCAACGATAACCGACGACGCAAGGCCGGGTGCCGAGGACCGTGGCTACAAGGCCCATCGAGGGGGCCGCTACGACAGCCGACGAAGACCGGCAGACTCGAACCGCCGGCCCTCGAGCCTTCGGGCCGAGCTATCCGCAACACGCCGCTGCCAAACCCGCTTCGACCCCCACGAGCGTGGTCAAGTACAATGGGGAGACCAAGCCGTAGCTCGTCGGCGGACTTCCGGCCGGCTCGCTACCGGGAGGGCTCGAGAGGATAAGGCGATCATACGCCGCTCCTCTCGTTTCTCTCGACACCGCTCGACGGTGGCTCGAGGAGCTTCCCCCCATCGATCCACGATTGGGCCGATCCGGTCCGATTTTCGAGGGAACTTCAAGGGCACCTACATCCGACCCCGAACTCGTGGGATCTCCGTAGAATCGCAAGCAAAATACCTCGGAATCTCTCCGGACTTTGCTCGACGTTTCTCAAAGCCGCGCACCGAACCGCCACACATTCCAGATCACGACGTCATCCCGGCGTTCGTCTCGCACCACGTGCAAAGAGCTCGTGCGAGAGCTCGGGCGCAACCGCCCAAAGACGGTGAACGAGCTCATGGACGTCCGTCGCCGACTACGCCGCCGGCGACGAGGCCGTGGGGGCCTTCTTTGGTGGGGCCGGGAACAAGCCCGCGCCGTCCCCAGGAGGCGGTGAGGGCTCGAGCAAGGCCCAAGAAGAACGGGAAGAAGAAGAAAGGCAACCAAAGAAGGCAAGCGCGCGGTCGTGGAAGACGAGGTGGCCGCAGCTCGAGCGCAAGAAGCCTAGACCCTCCGAATGGGGGCGTCTTCGACAAAATGCTTAAGCAGCCGTGCCCCTACCACAAGGAGCCGGTCAAGCATAACCTCGAGGACCGCCGTATGCTTCGAGGTTACTTCAAGAAATTTGGCCTTGACAAGGACGATGGCAAGAAGGATAAGGGTGGCGAGGATCGAGCCAACGACAACGACGACGACGGCATCCGCCCATCACCGAGTGCTACATGATCTACGGCGGCCCGACCACCCAGATGACACGTCGAGAGCGGAAGGCCGAGCGCAGGGAGGTTTTCGCCATGAAACCCGCCACGCCTCAATTCCTCGACTGGTCGGATGCTCCCATCACGTTCGACCGTGATGATCATCCAGACCACGTCACCAATCCCGGCCGTACCCTCTCGTCGTCGCTCCGATCATCCTCAACGCCCGCTTCACCAAAGTTCTCATGGATGGAGGCGCAGGCCTCAACATCATCTACATGGAGACCCTCACGTTGCTCGGCCTCACAAGAGCCGACCTCCGCCCGAGCGCCGGGGCTTCCACGGAGTGGTCCCCGGCAAGAAAGCGCTCACGATCGGCCGTATCGACCTCCCCGTCGTCTTTGGGACACGCCAAACTTTCGTCGAGAGGTCTTGACTTTCGACGTGCCCGGGGCTGAGGGGACGTACCACGCCATCCCGGGCGGCCGTGCTACACAAAGTTCATGGCGATCCCCAGCCTATGCCTACCTCAAGCTCAAGATGCCGGACCGAAAGGAGTCATCACGTCAACTCCACGCACGAGCACGCCTACCACCGCGATGTGGAGTGCGTCGAGTACGGGGAATCACCGACGAACGTGGCCGGGAACATCCGAAGACCTAGCCATGATGCTCGATTGCATGGCGGGCCGAGGCCTCCGCCCGACACCCAAGCGACAGCCGGCAACTTCGAGCCCGCTGAAGATACCAAGAAGATCCCGCTCGACCCGAGCTCCTCGGGGGAGAAGACGCTGGTCATTAGCACCTCCCTCGATAGCAAATAGGAAGCAGTGCTCGTCGACTTTCTCCGCGCAAACGCTGACATGTTTGCGTGGAGTCCCACGGACATGCCTGGCATACCGAGGGATGTCGCCGAGCACGCCTTGGAGATCCGTCCCTGGTTCGAGACTCGTCAAGCAACGCCGCGCCGCTTCGACGAGGAGAAGCGCAGGATCATCCGCGAGGAGGTCGAGAAGCTCGAGAAAGCCGGATTCATCAAGGAGGTACATCATCCCGAGTGGTTAGCTAATCCCGTATTGGTAGAGAAAAGAATGGGAAAATGAGGATGTGTGTAGATTACACTAGTTTAAATAAAGCATGTCCCAAAGTCCCATTTCCTTTACCACGAATAGATCGATTGTTGATTCCACCGCGGGTTGTGAAGTACTTTCCTTTCTCGACGCCTACTCGGCTACCACCAAATCAAGATGAAGGAGTCCGACCAGCTCGCGACTTCTTTCATCACCCCTATGGGCATGTACTTTGTTATGTCACGATGCCTTTCGGCCTTCGAAACGCCGGGCAACATATCGTGGGCGCGCATGCTTCATGTTTTTGGCAAACATATAGGAGAGACGGTTGAGGCATACGTGGATGACATCGTTGTCAAGACACGTAAAGTTGAAAACCTTGTCGAGGACCTCAAGTTGACGTTCGGGTGCCTCAGGGCTAAGAACATCAAACTGAACCCCGAGAAGTGTGTCTTTGGAGTGCCTCGAGGCATGCTGCTAGGCTACATCGTCTCCCGGGCCGGGGATCGAGGCCAACCCCGAGAAGGTTACGGCCATCATGCGGATGGGGCCGATTCGAGACCCGAAAGGGGTACAGATCACGGGGTGTTTGGCCGCCCTTAGCCGATTCATCGCACGCTTGGGAGAAAAAGCTTTGCCTCTGTATCGACTCCTCAAAAAATCCGAGCATTTCACATGGACACTCGAGGCGGAGGAAGCCCTCTCGAGGCTAAAGAGCATGCTCTCCTCCCCTCCCGTACTCGTGCCACCTCGACCAGCTACACCAGATCAATCCGCCGAGCCACTCCTCCTCTATATTGCCACAACCACGCAAGTGGCCGCGGTCATAGTGGTTGAGAGGCGAGGAGAAGGGGCACGCGCTCCCCGTCCGGCCCGGCCGGTGTATTTCATCGTGAGGTGCTCTCGATGCCAAAATTTGATACCCCCATATCCAAAAGCTGCTCTACACAATCGTACTCACCCGTCGAAAACTCCAAAGACTACTTTCTTAGCCACCCTAACGGTGGTAACATCATTCCCGCTTGGGGAAATTATCCAACCGGAGGTCGTGGGTCGAATCGCCAAGTGGTCGGTCGAGCTCATGGGCGAGACCATCACTTACGCCCCACGAAAGGCTATCAAATCCCAAGTCTTTGCCGACTTTGTCGCCGAGTGGACCGACGTCCAACTCCCCCCAGTCCAGATCCAGGCCGAGCTGTGGACCATGTATTTCGACGGGTCACTTATGAAGACAGGAGCGGGCGCGGGCCTACTCTTCATCTCGCCCCTCGGAGTACACATGCGTTACGTGGTGCGCATCCACTTTGCCGCCTCGAACAACATGGCAGAGTATGAGGCACTCGTTACGGGTTGCGCATTGCCATCGAGCTTGGGTCCGACGCCGATGCTCGAGGCGACTCGCGGCTCGTTATCGACCAAGTGATGAAAGCCTCGAGCCGCCATGACGAAAAGATGGAAGCGCACGGTGGTGCGCAAGTTGGAAGCCGCTTCCATGGTCTCGAGCTCAACCACATCCCAAGGCGC